>JACXGJ010013289.1:0-16519 GCA_016801105.1 Esox niger | reverse complement strand
CCAAAATAAACCACAACTACGTGCACAAACATTCAACATAAGTAGGTTCCCCAATTGGAGGCAATAACGAACACCTGCCTCCAATTGGGGAAACCAAAGCACATAGAGGTGGCTAGAGCCACCTATTTAGGCCATGTCCTGGCTATGGCCCCAGCCAGCGCAAAGATGGCTAGGGGCATAGCCAGGACATGACATCAATAGACTCTCTGTGTCACTGTATAGACCACATAAATACCTGGATGAATCAAAATTGTCTACAGTTAAACCGAGATAAAACTGAGATTATTGTGTTTGGCAACAAAAATAAATGAACAAGTATTAGTAAAGAGCTGGATTCTCAGGCCCTTAAAACCAAGGATCAAGTCCGTAATCTTGGTGTTCTGATAGACTCCAGAAAAAAATATCCAGAATCAAAAGCCTGGTTTTCCAAAAAGACCAAGAGCAGCTCATCCATGATTTTATCTCTAGTAGGGTTGACTACTGTAATGGCCTCTTAACTGGACTCCCCAAAAAGACAGTTAAACAGCTGCAGCTCATTCAGAATGCAGATGCTAGAATGTTAACCTGGACCAAGAGGACAGAGCACATCACTCCGGTTCTTAAATCTTTGCACTGGCTTCCAGTCAGTTACAGAATAGACTTTAAAGTGGTGCTTCTAGTTTATAAATCTCTGAATGGTTTAGGACCCGAATACATTTCTGATATGTTTGAAGAAGATAAACCGAGCAAGGCTCTTAGATCCATGAACTCAGGTCAGCTAGTAGAGCCCAGAGTCCAAACTAAACATGGAGAAGCTGCGTTTAGCAGTTATGCTGTACACAACTGGAATGAACTACCAGACGATCTTAGACGTTCACCAAACGTGTCCATTTTTAATCCACTTCTCTTATCACGTGCCTATGACTGAGCTCTTAAACTTAACCCCACTGTGAGCCTTATAGCTTCCTATGATTTTATAACAGCACTGTTTAGTCTTACAGCTTTTATAGCTTCCTATGTTTTTATATTCTATTTCTATTTTATTATTCTATGTTTTATTATAATGCTGTATTTTATATTTCTCTTCTTGATTTATTTTGTTATTAAATGAATATCTTGCTATCTTTTACCAATTGCAATGCAAGTTCTGGTGCTATCAGAGGAATAACCTCTGTGTAAATGTGGATCTGCTGATGATGGAACTGACTGCTTTGATTCTATTGCCATTTATATTGTATAAAATAACATATGGGTAAGGATGGGTGAAGAATCCTTGATTAGCTGAATTCTTAGTATACTTTTGATACTGCAAATAATTACTTTTAAATGTTTACACTCTTATACACAATATATACTATAATAATAATAATATACAATTGGCACACACGTCTTACGATCCTGTCGTCAGAAAACCACACAGCCTTTTTGAGGTACACAATACACTAAAAAGTTATTCACTGCCAAGACAGTGCTGGGAAAAAAAACACTTAAACAGAAAAACAGAGAGTGATAAGAATTGCAAGCCTTAGTTAATGAAATCGCTGTGTTGGACAAAGATGGGTGGAAGTTGATCTGTGGCGCCAGTTGTCCTTGCTTCCAGGGGAAGATTGTTTTAGCATTGGTGTCCCAGGACAGAGGGGAGCTTTGACAGGGCGGAGTGGGAGCTGCCAAGAGACTTGAGGTGACATAATAAATACCTATGATCAATTTGTCTTATAAATAAAGGCTTCCTTGACCAGGGCCGGTTGCCAGGATGACATGACGAAGGAGGCATTTTGTAAAAATGAGGGGGCATGTCTAATCACTGCACCCACCCTCCCCGCAGCCCACCGCCAAAAAGAAAAAAAATGGAAATGTTTATACGCTCATGAAGGCGATCTATACTCGTTTTGATCTGTGACAATTGGACTGGGTCGAACTCATATACGATCGGCTGTAAATGTGGGGGAAAATGTGGTGGGCACGAATTGCATACCTGAAGGAGCAGTGTCCCTTTTTGCCCACCCGAATCTGGCATGAACACATTCAAGGGGGCACGACTTGCTACCTAAGGGGAAAATGCCACCATTTCCCCCCTGTGAAACTGGGCCTGTCCTTGACTTTCATTGACTCTTCTTCTGTCCTCATATTGATAGACCCCAATAACAGACTACAAAAGCAAACAAAGCCTAGAAACCATACAAGAAATTGACAGCTCTTTTAAGCCTGTGATGGAACACACCTAATTAACCAATAACTCCTGTCAAGCCCATTGTCTCAATTATGCATAAAAAATATACATAAAAATACAATGTTTATATTATGAGATCAATATGTACAGAACTAGCTTTAATATAAAAACTAAGCAAATACCATTTAACCTCTAAGTACATGGTGAAACATTTTTAGTCAAAGGGAAATGTAGAAATAAACCATGATGCCAGTATTTACATACCTTTGGGGGCGGGGAGAATTAATTTCCTGTTTGGAGAGTTTAGGGCGGAGGGTCACATGTTGCAGAACGCTGTCCTGTGTTATATGTAAACATGATGATCCATTATGATAAAATGGAGTACTTAGTGAGAGGTAAACAGACACAGTATGCTCCGTAAGTACAGTAGTATTTAGTTGTACTGTAGTTCAACCAGGATTCCTTTCATTTCATCCAGAGAACACAGATCGTAGCCCAAGGACATGGCATGTGAAGGTACTGGCGAAGTATTCTGACAGAACTAGATGAAAAAGAGATGGATCAGGGAGAGGAAGTGAAAATAGACTCCATTGAAGAGGAGGGAGATAATTGCAGACATGCATACATGGTACAGACAGACAGATTGTGTGTATGTGTATATGCATGTACGAAAGAGCCATGAATGCATGCATACGTGCATGCAGCTTCGCACGGGCGCAAACATGCATGTGCGTGCGTGCGCGCGTATGTGTTTGTGGGACATACTGTACCATAAGGTCACAGTCAATCACTGCGGCTTATCAGACCCAATTACTGACATTATGGCTAGGACTGCAGCACTGGGCAACAAGTTGTATAGATGTCATAATCTTTATGCTTCATTAGTGACAAAGGCTTTTTATGCCGAAATACTGTGTGTAGACGCAGGTCAGATTTGACCCCTCCCTGCAGCCGCGCATGTGCCGCAGACGTAGCAGCGGAGACCACTGGAACACACTGGGCTGCAAAACATATGGCGTTAAAAAGGATACTGAGCAATGATGGAATTAGATTAGCATGTCAAACAGCCCTCCTCATTACCAACCATAACTGTATTTGTGTTCAAGATTGCCCACGGCACTGATGTAATATAACCTGTACCGAATCTCATTTGAACTTTGATTAAGTAGAAGTACAAGGGGTGTAATGCCCTATATGGGCATTATACCAGGGCTAAAGGCTTATATTGGATACAAAGAGCAGTGCCTGTGTGCAAGTTTGTTATCATTGCCATGTTCGCTATAAAACGCTATTCCTGATGTACCCTATTGTTATTATGAACCGGATACACATGCCAGTTAATACATAAAAATTCCTTATTTCCCCCATGGTATATGGTAGCAGTCATATACTGTCATGTATGAGACAGCTGCCATCCAATCAAGGGTCAGGGTTTAATTACCCAGTTAAATATGTCGCTCATAAAGCCATTGGATTCCCCTCCACCAGTTAGCTACATGGGGGCGTTTCACGGGGAGGCAGGCCTTCTATTTCTACTCAGTGGAGGGTTGAGTTCAGTTGAATTTGCATTCAGGCTGCTGTTATCGAGTGGGTACTTACATGCATGCTGGGACTGTGATGTTAGCACCCACTTGCTACACAATCCATAGATGTCTGCCAATGTGAGTCAGCCCGCAACGGCGGGTCTGAAGAAGTTCATGAAAATCCTTTCCAGAGACGAGAAATAGGGCTTTATCGAGAAAGGAGAAAAAAGAAAAGGAAAAAACTAGTGGGCACAGAAAGAGCAAAAAAAAGGATGTGTTATGTAATTGTCTAGCATGATTCAACTCTGCAAATTGGTCCCTCCAACCCTCATGATTCCATGTGAAAATGGAATTGACAATCAGTGAGATGTCAGGTTTTGTCGGGGGGGGGGGTTATGCTAGCTGTAATACCGAAGTACTATGTGAAAAAAATGCATAGGGTATCAGCATACAAACCGATCCATAAATCTGAATTATTTTTCACTCGGAGATGAGCCTTTTCTGTCATCCCACAGAACAGTCCTGTTTCAGCCCTGGACAAAAGCTTGGTTTCTCTTCCTAATTATTCCGTCAGATAAATGGGTTTCCCCTGGTTACTGACCCATTTCTTGTCCATTTGATCAACACAAAAGCTCCCGGATTTCTGCTGTGCGGCTCCAAGACAAATTGGACTGTAAACTAGGCACGATTGGGACATGATGGACGAGCTTAATTTTTTCCCCCACCTTTCTCTATCATGTCAGAGAGATGAGCCCCAACCCTCCGAGTCATTTCTAGAGATAAGGCTATAGGCCAGGCCCTGGCTTATACACTGAGCCTGACTCCCCCAAGCTCGGTCTGGTAATCACTCTTTTAAAAGAATACTGTTTGTGAACCTGTGAATTAGATCCTTTGCGGGCTCACCTCAATGTCAAGGGATGCATACCCAAGTGTTACTTTTGTAGATACTTCCATTAATTCTATAAAAAACCCAACACTCTCAAAGTTCATAGCATACTCTCCCCAGTGCTGTATATCGATTATTAATCGAATGTACGTTAGCTCAAACGAAAATGTATGTTCTGAATAACACATTGAAAACACCCTGTCATTATTTGTAATTTTTTTTTTAAATGTGGTATTTTCACTGGCCGGCAGCAATAAAAATGTCAGCATTAAATGTATTTAATTCATGTACACACACTCAGAGTGGGACATTTTTTATGGAAATGGGAGCTAAGGTGTTGTTTGAATCAAGGCTCTGCTGCTACTATAGCACATTGCAGCCCGAATCTCACGAGAGGCACATTCATAGTTTGCCTCCCTTTGCCTTTGTTCATATTCCTGGCACATTATAAGACTATTGATTTGGTAGGCAACAGACACAGCATTTTCTGAGATAGAGGGGGGAGAAAAAAAATGCCCTTTTGCGCTCAATCATTCTTTTTCCAATTGGCAACACTCAGGATGGCTTGATTGCCTTTAAATGCCAGCGTCAGACTGAGGTTCATGGCCATTATGTCTGTATTGATCAGCAGTTCTGACGCAGATGCCTTTATCCACTGCCACAAATATTACTGGGACCTTTACACAACATAACACGCCTCCATCTTGTGGCAAAACATCTATGAACATAGATTGGTATGATGTACACAGGTGTGCATGGATTTAAAAGACAGACACATGAAAATATATTTTTCTGTTTTCCCTGTTTAGATGCATTAGTCCTCATGGCATTAGTTTTCTGGAATGTTTATCCAAAGATGGCATTCCATCACCCATATGAATAATGTTAACATTTATTCAACCAGCTTGAGGGTCCTTGATATAAAAAATCTATGTTGAATTATATATATGCATTTTCAATGTAAACCTTTGACAAAAAATCTGCACATTAAAAAGACAAAGCACAATGGTTTAAAAGGCATTCATGTACAACCCTGTTTCTGAATAAGTTGGAACGCTCTGAAAAACTTTAAGAAAACGATAAGGCAATGATGTGAAAATCATTTAAACCCTATATGTATTAGAAAAGTGTACAAAGACAACATATCAAATGAAAGATATGTGCCCACTTTAAATTTGATGCCAGCAACACGTTTAAAAAAACCTGGGACAAGGGAAACAAAAGACTGGAAAACTTGTGTAATGCAAAAAAACTCTCACAAATCTAATGACTGATTAGGTTAATTTGCAACAGGTCAGTGATATGATTGGTTACAAAAAAAGCATCCCAGAGAGAATTTGTTTTTCAGATATAAAGACGAGAAGGTATTCATCACTCTGTGATAGACAATTCAAGAATATTGTGTCTCAATGTAAAATAGCTAAATGTAGTGTGGGGATCTCGTCAACTACGGTATATAATACCATTAAAAGATATCTCTGTATGCAAAGGGCAAGACCGAAAACCAACAATTGATGGCAGTGAGCTTCGGGCCCTCAGACGGCACAGCGTTAAAAACAGATACAATTCTGTGGTGGAAATCACTGCATGGGCTCAGGAACACTTCCCAAAACCTTTGTCTGTGAACAGAGTACGTTGCTGCATCCACAAATTGAAGTAAAAAATCTGCCATGCAAAGAATAAACCATAATAAACAAGATCCAAAAACGCCCCTGTCTTCTCTGGGCCCAAGCTCATTTAAGATGGACTGAGACAAAATGGAAAACTATCCTGTGGTCTGACGAATAAATGTTTTAAATTGTTTTCGGGAATCATGGACGATGCGTCCTTCGGATTAAATAGGAGAGTGACCATCCGACTTGTTATCAGCACCTAGTTCAAAAGCCAGTATTCGTGATGGTATTGGGGTGCATTTGTGCACATGGCATGGGTAACTTGAACATCTGTCCAGGCACCATTAATGCTGAAACATATATACACGTTTTGGAGCAAAAAATGCTGCCATCCAGATAAAGTATTTTTCTGGGAAGGCCTTTCTTATTTCAGCAAGATGATGCCAAACCACATTCTGTGCGTATTTGGTGCATTATGAAACGAAAATTTCACAAAAGGCGACAAAGGAGACCCCAAACTATTGAGCAGTTGAAATCCTATATCAAACAAGAATGGGAATACATTTCACTATCAAAACTACAGCAATTGGTTCCTGAACGCTTACAGTGTTAAAAGAATTGGTGATGCAACACAGTGGTAAACAATTTTTTTCTGGCATCAAATTCAAACTGGGCATTTATTTGAACAATTGATATGTAGTCTTCGTACTATTTTCTAATGAATATAGGGATAAATATTTGCACATCATTGCATTCTGTTTTTATTAGCATTTTACACAGCATCCCAACTTTTTTGGAAACAGTGTTGTGTATATATAGAGCAGCTGTGGCAGGTCTAGTTTGAACTTTTACAAAAACATTTATGCATCCAACATAGTTTTGATCATATCATATTAAAATCTTTAATTGAGATGAGATACTATGATTTCAAGGGATAGGAACAGATGAAAAAATGATGCCTGTGCACTTCAAAACCAAGAATTATCAAGAGAGCATTGAATCCAAGGGAGAGGTTTGCTGTACAGGCGGAGAGCTTCATTAGTTTAATCTTCTTCGGTTGACAAGACCGGTATACCTGCACACCGTATTGACCGAGCTGCTGTGTGAATGATTGCCCTGCAATTCCAAGGTAATGTCTGTACACATTGTAATCCCATTATTGTGTTCTGTGCTTATATAAGGCTCTTTTTCAGTGTTAACCACAATCGATTTGTTTCCACTGGTCATTGTTAGGCAAAAAAAATCACATCTCAGCGCTGATTCACAGATGGCAGTCCAAAACTGCTTCTCACATTGGACCCAACAGTGATAGCAATCCAATGTATCTTGTCAGTAAATTAAATCTGTTTTTCGGTTACTTTTGGTTACTTGGAAACAAATTATTTTTTTGTTACTCTAGGAAACATTGCAGTTTTGCAGTAGAGCGCTTCTCTTTCAGTATCAATTGTGCCGTAAATCAGAAATATGGCTGACAGAATTGCATGTGGCCAGCTGGATTGGTGATGTCCCAGGATTGGCCACCACTCAACATCTCAAATGTTTCCTTCAACTAGTCATGCTGTAGAAGATGGTCCATTGTGCTTATGTTTTGATCTCCTGCGCCAGTTATAGTATCTTGTGGGGAACAACCCGGCTTCCCAGAGCACACATAATAGCATCAATGAAACTGACAATCCCCCACAAATGCTCAGCAATGGCTGCTTACTGCCATCTGTCTGACACATCACAGAGTGGGAATGGAAAGAATCAATGGGCCCCTAATTAATTCAGAAAAGCAATCACGGCAAAGCCAGGTTGGACAGATCTGAACACTACCAGATGTCGGCCATTAAGCGCCTTCCATTCAGTAACATGGCTGACAGAACGACAGGTCCAGTCCTTTAGATGGTCATCACTTAAGTGCATTCATTCAACAATGTGTACAGACATTACCTTGGAATTGCAGGGCAATCATTCACACAACAGCTCAGTCAATACGACGTGCAGGTATACCGGTCTTGTCAACCAATGTATCCAAGAAGATAGATTAAACTAATGAAGTTCGTTCCCTGTACAGTAACCCTATTTGTCACCTTGGATTCAATGTTCTCTTTTCACTATGTATAAAATAAAAGTAAAATTACAGTACATAGCCTGAGCTTTGTACTTTTGCAGAGTTAATGGTTTGTTACCCTTCAGTGGCCATATCTTTCTTTATATCTTTATTTTGGAGCTGGTTCTTTTCAAAGGCATTTTTTCAATTATTATAATTTATGAAACTTTGCTTATAATCATAATTTGTTTTGTTAGGCAAATATTGTGGCAAATTAACAGTTTATATCAAAACCCAGATGGTTGTAATCTTTTTAATGGAGAAGGAAGACTAAATGTTTAGATTTTCCCCTCCACTCTTGTCTCTTTAGACTCAAAGTGTAGGCCACTTTTATCCATGTATGCAGCTCATGCCTGCTCTGCAATATCAATATATCAGGCACTACCAGTTAACCTGTCGTTGAGATGAAAAAGAATGTTTCTGCAAAATCAATAGTCCCATATTACCATCTCCATGGTCTGTGTGGATGTATAATAGAAGAATTTTGTAGAGTGAGAGATGCACTTTTCATTCATTTCTGGGACCTTCATTCATTGTGAGAAGAGAAAAATAGCAGCTAAAACATTTACTTTTTTGTTTGTTTAAAATGCATCCTTATATATTCCTTTGGAAATATTTTGGGACAACCAGACCTCCACAAACAAGATGGAATAGTTCTATCCAAATGCCACATGTAATAAGTCCCTGGGACATTTATTCATAGTGCCCTGAAAGTGTTAAGCTCCCAGTTGTTCCAGTGAACATTTTTAGAATTTCTCGGGACAATATGTTACGTTCCCCCGGAGATCTTCTCTATCCTGGTTTGTCCCCCATGATGTCCTTGAGAACATTTCTAGGACATTCATTGGACATTGCTTCAAGGTGCACAGTTTGTTTTGTCTTCATGATCAGCGTTGGAAGGTTTTAAGGAATCTTTTCATCAGGTGAATGTTTGGTACAGTGGCACGTGACTTGAAAAATATAAATGACAGTTCACCACCTGAAAAAAGCCATTCTAATGCTCAGCCTGTAACAAAAATGCACCACATAAATATTTGGCAGATTTTGCACACTTTTGCCAAGACATTTGAAAATATTGAGTCAAATAAACTGGACAGAAATATGAATGGAATATTTAATATTTTAGCCCTATGTGTCAGGAGCTGAAAATTACCAGAAATGTTTGGTACGTGCAGGGAAAGTCAATTTCTCTCCAATTGTTTGCAAACATTTATTTGCATTCTGGTTAGTGAGCATTTCTCCTTCGCCAAGTTAATCCATCCCCCTGACAGGTATGAAGAAGTGAATTAGACAGCAAATTCATTACACTGGTGCACCTTATGCTAGGGACAACAAAAAGCCACTCGAAAATGTGTGGTTGTAGTCCCCGAGCTGTTGCCAGAGAATGAATGTTAAGAGTATTTCACAGTATTTAGCATTATGTCCAACCTGCCACACAACTGCAGATCACATGTAACCATACCAGCCTGGGGACTCCACACTATACCTCTTCACCCGTGGGATCGTGACCAGGGTCTGGATCTGATTGCAGTTTGGTGTCCTAACCGAGTTTAGCGGACAAATGTTCACCTTTGATGGCCACTGGCACACAGAACAAGTGGGCTTGTCGAATGTGCCACATAGTAATTCCGTAAAATGTGCAAAATTATTTCATGTTCCGTTTATATTTTTGTCATTCAGTCATCTCAGTTTTTATTAGAATCAAACTTTTGTGAATTTCTCTGTTTAAATTGCAAAAAAGATTTTAGCTATGTGTTACAAGTCAATGTATTTCTCTGAAGTTAATAATATCAGAAAGACATATAAATACTTTGTATGGTCACACTATATTTTGAGAGTCCCAATTTCTATTTGTACATGTTCTATAGATAGTTTGTTCAAACTTTATTGAATGTGTTAATTTCTGTTGAAAAGCAACTGCTCGTTAATGTTTTAGTTAGTGTTAGGTTTAGAATAAGGTTTAGGGTGAGTTAAGGTTAAAGTTTAGCGTATTAGACCACTGTTAAAATTGTATTGATGGTTCGTAGAAAATCTGTTGAACATCTACAGACACACTTTTGGGATTCTCAAAATAAAGTGTTACCAAACAAATGAATTCAAAATCTAGCAGAGATCTTGGTAATGGTATACTTTGGTAAACAACTCAGAGACTTTTAACAAGCCTGCAACAAAGGTTCTAATGTTGAACTTAGTCTTACACTTAAAATGCTTTGATCAAGTAAGTTTTTATTTTTTACTTGTATTCTTGACAATACGATCAACCAATCAGGTTTGTGTACTGAACATTTGAAATTGGTTTGCTAATGGTCACACATTTGTACATTGGATAAAAATGAACAAAGGTCCCAATGATTCCCTAGTTACTTCGGACATTGTGTGGTGATCATTTCCCCAATGATCACAATATCTGAAATAACTCTCAAACCTGTTTGTAGAAATCCTGTATATACTGACAACCCACATGTATTAAAAAGTTGCAAGTGGCTTGGTTTCTTACATCTAGATGTGTGGAGTCAATTGTCAAACCCATCTTCATCCTATCTGAAAATTGGATGCAGATATTTCTCCAGATGGTTAAAATGTTTTAAAAACAGATAGGGTGGGTAAAGGTGGAGGTGTTCCCATTTCTACAAAACAAAACACCTCAGTCTCTCTGTTATTCTAACTCAATTCCTAAAAAAAAAGAATATTTTAATTGGCAAAAGTCTGTCATGTTAATGGTACAGGTTATATATATATTGTCCACTCTCTGCTGAGAGAGGTGTGATTAATTAGCTAACAAACCTTTGTTATATCATCAGAAGTAATCATCCATCTTAGAAATTAGCCTTGACTGGGAATCACATCATTCAGTAAATATAAAAGAGTTTTGTGTTAAGTTTAACCCGACCCAGCTAATCACAAAGGCAACACAACCTATTCAAAAGAAGTCTTCTAAAGCTACAATTATTGATTACATCACCAAAGCCTTCTCAAAATTTATTTACACAAGTGAGATTGACTGGAGTTCTGCTATTCCAGAAGTCAAACAAGCATTCGATGATTTGACCAGGATTTTCCCTTCAACTGCTGACGGGCATGTGCCACAACAGAAAATAAGAATCAAAAACAGATCCAACACCATGTTCACGTTTCACACATTTGATTCTATTAATGAAATGAATTTGGCATGGATCTGTCAGAATGCTGGAAACCTTTTAAAGGTCTTGAAACACATTGGCTCTATCTCTCTACCGCAAAACATAGCCATGTTTTAGATAAAATATCATGGCCAATCCTAATGAAGAGGAATGAATTACAATAGAGAAATCCTTAGGGAATGTTCTATTGTTAAGATGATGCTTTGCAATGTATCAACATTAGGAAATCCACAGGGGAAGATGAACTCGATTCAGGTCTTCTGGCTTGTACTGCTGCTTCTATCACCACAGCGCCGACACACATTTTTAGACTTACTGTAATTTCTGTGGTCCTTCGTAAAGTTTTGATAACTGCTCGTGTGTTGCAATTATACAAGAATGGGTATACTATTGACCTGGACAATTATCGTCCTGTATCAAAACTGCAATGACATCAGTTGATAACTATGTTGCCAAAGCCTTTGATGAGAAGTCTTATTGTATTGCTTTATGTACTGACTTGTTGAAGGCTTTTTTATGATTGATCTTTCCATCTTGCTAAAGAAACTGACCTCATTAAGCCTGCCCTTGCTTGTGGTATCAGAATTATTCAGAATTGTTTCATTTTATAAAAACAAATTATGTCTGTAATCTCAGCATTGAAATTAAGTTTGGCCAACCACTTTTATGTCAGTATTTGATTATGGTGATGTGCTATATATGCATGCTTCCACATCAGCACTGAATATTCATTCTATCATGCAGCTCAAAGCTTTATTACTGGTGCAAACTTTTGTACTCATAATTGTCTCTCATACACTTCTATTGGCTGGGACTCCCTGACTTCTAGGAGGGCCAGACACTGGTTGATGTCTGTACATAGGGCTGCAGAAACCTCCCAACTATCTCCTCAGAAAATTAATTGGAAAAACAGCAGTTGTCAGACCCGCTCACAAGACTTGCTAGCACTAGAGATATCAAGGACTTACTCTGAGGTAGGTAACTGCTTTGGGCTACCATGCCCCATTTTCATTGCCGGCTGTAGCCTATTCGGGGCCCTGAACAAAATTTTATTCAGGGGCCCCCTCTCCTCTAGTGGTCTGTGGCTCACTAGCAGTCTGGGGATGCTTATTTCGCTTATGCCTAGGGCCAGCTTTGCCCGGGTTCATGAGATGTTTTGCAGAGTAAAGTTAAGTTGGAAAAACCTTTGCCAATATGTGATAGAAGACCTTTTTACTGTGAACTGTGATTGTTTTTCCTATGTGCGTCAAATAAATGTATTTAATTGTGTTATTTTCTCTGTCCATTTTTTTATATATACTATTTGTAATAAAGGCTAAATTGTAAAAGGGACGTTGGTCTTAGCTTGATTTCCCTGTTTAAATAACGTTTTTAAATGTATATAAAGTAAAAATCTAGGAAATTATTAATTGAAAGGCCTTAGTCCCAATGCCGGTGTCCCCAAAATTTAAACAATGTTCATTTTAGCGGTCAGTGGGTTGGACAGTCTAAGGAGCTCAGTCAGCTCTTGGCTAGGCCTTCATTTGCCATTCAGCTGTATTAGAGCAAACGTTTGGAATGACAGTAAGAATCCTCCCAAACATAAGTATATGATTAACAGGTGCCTGCTTTGCTTACACTTTTTGAGCTGGTTTTTGTTTAGTGATTTGTGTAATAGTGTGGGCAGCTGCAGCAGGTGTTATAAAGGAGGAAATGCTGGCTTTTCAAGATTAACCTTAATTGAGAGATCCCGTGTAGCACAGTTGGTAGAGCAGGCCACTTGCAAAGCCAGAGTTGATTCCCTCTGGGGGCCAAGACAGAAAAACATGAAAATATTTGCTTTCACTACTGTAAGTCACTCTGGATAAGAGCATCTGCTGAATGAATCTCTTTGAAAGAAGCTGCCCGAAGCTTAGACTTGTTTGCTTCATTCAAGATGTTATCAAAAAGCATTAATTCTCTTGCAGTACAGCTTATTTTGATCTTGAGTACATTAAGTGAATACACAACAATAAACCTGTCATGGTTCTTTCATTTTCTTGATCATTCAGTTTGATAGAACAGTTTTTAGAAAAGAAAGAAAGAATAATTTTCCCACAGAACACAAATGTCTATATGCCACAGTTCGCTATGTGCCAACTTGACCATAATAAATAGTCTCCTGTGCAATTTCTCACCAGAAATCCTGGTGGGAAAGAACAGGAAGTTTTCTAAATATCTTTAAAATGTCCACTGTTTACAGGGAACATGTTCTGTGAACATATTCCAACAACTGTTTGTTAATACATAATTTGACCACATTTTGTACAGTAATTGTCCCATCAGCAAGGTGTTATGCAGATACCCAGCCTAAAAGCCCAAAAGAGCAAGTGAAAACATGTTAATGACAATTTCTGACTCAGCAAATGTGATGTGATGATGTGCTTTTGTTGTATCAGCATTGATTCTTACCGTTTCAACTTATTTTGTGGATTCCATCTTTTTATAGGTGAATCCTAGTAATATGTGTTTGCTTCTGATTGGTAATAGTGAATTTAGTTTTACTGCAGCACTGTATAGTTGTATTAAATATATTTATTTACACTGCAATTTAAAATATTTCAGCTTAGAGGAGATATCTCAAATACTTCCTAATACAGTTCTAACAAGTTAAACTGCAGATTTAATGGTAGCACAGGAAGTTGCATAGCGGTAATGTGATTGTGCATGGGCTATTGCTTATTTTACTGATGGTTCCTCTGTGTAATTTGATTTAGAGATGTAATTACTAAATGGCATGGTTGACAGGCAGTCCAGATGCCTCTACTTTCTTGTTCAGTGCTGAACTCTGTTGGATAATTACATCCCAACTTTAAAGAAATGTTATATTATTTATTTTGGGGGAAATATAGTCAATGTCTGTATTATAATAGTGAGGCTACCCTGAAATGTACCCCCCCCCCCAAAAAAAACCCTCAGAGTGTTCTTCCTGTATATAACAAATATGAACTTCACCTTAGAACATTGTTGCTATTTCAAGTGTCAATTTGAGGCCATTCATAAATGTGTTTTCCTGTTGGAAATATTCAAGTAATTTCTGGTAAATGTAGGTTTCTAGCATTGAAAGTACAATGTGTTAAAATATTCAAAATAACCCTACAATTACTCGACTGTAATGGACGTGCTCGGACTGACCAGAATGACAAGTCATGAATAATATCACTGTTTGCTGCCTCATATGTAACACCAAAGTTACATTTACATTGTGCTTTTCAGTCATAGATCTTTCATACGAAACAGTTCTCCTCATTATACTGTAGATCTTTTATCAAACAAAAAATATACATCTTTGTATATCCACCAAACCCCCTCATCATCTCAATTTCTTTCTTCTTCACATTTGTCATGAAGCAGAGTTTCTTCACTTTTTGCTCCGTTTCTTCCCTACATCTTTTCATGAAACATATTTTTTCTCCCGTCTTGATCACGTTGTTCCGAGTCGTTCTCATTAAGGACGCGGCGGGGATGCGGAGGGAGGGAGGCGGCTGGAACATTAAACGCATGATCAAACCGGAGAGGAGTTAATGGGGAAGAGCAGAATCACCCTGCGGCTTTCCCCATGGGGGCCCACGGAATGGGAAAGAGCCTGAGCACTGGCCATGCCACACACACACACACACACACACACACACACACACACACACTCCCCACTCCAAGGTTACTGCTGTCACCTCACCTGGAGCCAAGGCAGATGGGACAAAGCGTTCCCTGCATTCCCCAAGCACCAGCCCTACGTTTTCCCACTGTGAAGACATTTCTCAGGCCCTTTTCATCGCTTCGGAGCGACCTGTCAATCCTCTTCCTTGTGTTAATCTGTAACCTCTTTAACCACAGGGTTCCCCTCATTACTGTAGTCCTACTTCTTAATATGCCTGGGAGATATTCTGGGTTAGTTGTTCATTTAGAATAGGTCAACATAATGCATATGATTTTGTATCACACAGGTTATTGAACAGAAATGGTTCTGAAGTGGTCAGATTATTTTTCAACGATGGAGGGTATCCAAAATGTATTACTTTAACAGTAGGCATGTATATTGCAGTCGGTGGCTCTTGTTGAGTGTCCTCTGTTTTAGTCTTTTATGAGGAAGCACATAGTGCGTTTGTATAATCCAGAGTCAAATTCCTCGTACGTGTACACACACCTGGCGAATAAAGCTGATTCTGATGTAAATATGGCGTGGGAGTAATACTTCACACCTGTCCATCAACCATCAGCGCATGAGTCCCATAATGGAAAAAATGGCTCAATATGTTTTGATGGATACAAACCATCACAAACCTTCAACCACCACTGCTAAAGTCTCGAAGATCTGTAACATCAATGTTTTAGAGGGTTGCTTGAGGGGATGCCTCTGGAGCTGCTCTACCTGGTGATGGAAGTGAGAATTGAGACATTTTCACTGAGTACAATAGATGAACAGACTAGTGACCGAGGCGGAGGAATATAGTGTCTGTACCCTGATACCGGGTGTGTTACTTCTTAGAAAACCTAATCTCACATGTGGAAAGGCAGTCTTGTCCCTCAATCAATCCCTGCATCGAGCAAATCATCGAGTATCAACCCACCACCTGGAAACACTTATAAAGATAGATGGAGCGAGTAGGCTAGCATGCAGGAAAATAAAGGCACAGACATCCCCGAACCCATCAGCAGTAATGGTGACGGATTGCCAGAGCCCAGCCGTTTCCATGCACCAAACTGCTTGGCAACTGGTTGCCACTAATGTCAGGGAGTTTCATTCCATTGTGTGAGAAGTTATGAAATTCACAAATGGAGGGAGTGGATGAAAACAGAGATCTGCAGATGTTTTACTAGGAGACATGGTGAGAAAACAGTAATACTGGTCCCACTGGTCCACTGTGGGCTTTAGCAAAGCAACATCTGTTTACGAAACACTGCCATCTGAGGACAAACATATTCCTCTTTACACTTCTCAACTGTCTAGCCAATCACAAGGACTCATTTCACTCCACTTTACACTTCTCATCTGTCTAGCCAATCACAAGGACACATGTCACTGCACTTAACACTTTTCATCTGTCTAGCCAATCACAAGGACATCTGTCACTCCACTTTACACTTCTCATCTGTCTAG
>JACXGJ010013288.1:0-16519 GCA_016801105.1 Esox niger | reverse complement strand
ACAAACACCACCTATCACTAGCACAGCCCGTACTACAAACACCACCTATCACTAACACATTACTAAACACGACCTATCACTAACACAGCCCGTACCACAAACTCCACTTATTGCTAACACAGCCCATACCACAAACACCACCTATCGCTAACACAGCCCGTACTACAAATACCACCTATCGCTAACACAGCCCGTACTACAAACACCACCTATCACTAACACATTACTAAACACGACCTTTTACTAACACAGCCCGTACCACAAACTCCACTTATCGCTAACACAGCCCGTACCACAAACACCACCTATCGCTAACACAGCCTGTACCACAAACACCACCTATCGCTAACACAGCAAGTACCACAAACACCACCTATCGCTAACACAGCCCGTACCACAAACTCCACCTATCGCTAACACAGCCCGTACCACAAACACCACCTATCGCTAACACAGCAAGTACCACAAACACCACCTATTGCTAACACAGCCTGTACGACACACACTATCTGACACAAATCATACTGCATTTTGTCTTGGAACAAGAATGAGGTATAATCTTTCACCATATTTTTTTTTGTGCGTCAGCAGCAACAATTTATTACTCATAATAATTTCAGCTGCTGTCAAGAAAACATTTTAGTTTGTAGACTGTGTAAATCAGTTTTTGGATTATTTTTAATGAAGGGATTACCTGGTCCAATGGGCCCAAGAGGAGCTGTGGGAGAAAGGGTGAGTTTTCCTTTTCCAGAATCTACTAACAAAAATATATTCCAAATACCAGTAAGATGATAACTGATATATTACTTATGTGTCTGACAACAGGGACTTCAAGGTTTTCCTGGGCCAGCAGGCTCTCCAGTAAGTATCCATCATATCGGTCATCTTTAAATCTTAATGGAAACATTTCTCTGAAATATATAGCCCTTAAACTAATACTTAGGAATATTGGGTATCAGAATATTTAAACACATTAATAAAGTGAGGTCTGATTTGTCTAAATACTTTTTTCCTCTCATTGCCCAGGGACCTGCGACGGCTGGACCTCCTGTACGTACACAGAAGACCTTCAACATCTTCACAGCATCTTTCCTCTGTCTTGATAACTGCAGGAAGTAGATAAATCAAGCACTGTAAACAGGCTCGAGTCAGAAATAACATGTGTATGTTTGCTCACTACAGGGCCCAGCAGGAAAACCAGGTACTCCAGGAGATGAAGGGAACATTGGGCCTGAGGTCAGTGTCCAAACACATATGATCACATCCTACAAAAGTACATTACATCGGCTGAATAACATTCAGGATTGGAGTGTGTTTGTTAGAACCGCCATATGGCTACTTTATCATTGGGCTACTTTATCACTTCATCAAAATAGTTTTTGTATTTGATAGGGTTGATGAAAATGGCATTGTATTTAGTTTAACAATACTCTAAAATACTTTGTGAGAAGTGTACGTGAGAAAATCATAAAATTGCTGCCTCTGACTGGTCCCTACTAAGTTATTTGCCCAGAGTTGTTGAGATCAGAACAGAAAAAGCTGAGAAACATGTAGGTTGCCAGCTTTTCATAGCGTTTTTTGCATAAATTGCTGCAATTATTTTCAATTCATTTTAATCTTTGGTGTTCGTTTTAGTATCCTAAGCTAAATCTTTTATCAATTTACATAATGTTTTAGCTAACTATTTGACCCAAGTAGCAGCCCTCACTGTTAATGTTAGATTGCTACAGAACTTATAGCTTGTGTAAAGTTTTTGGCAGTTGTACAACATTACATTATAATGCCATGATATGGGGTTACTTGTTAAATGCAACAAAGGGTGTCTTGTTGTCATTTAAATACATTTTGATGTATCTTTGCCCATTTCTGCATCTGCTGTTTTCAGGGGCCCCCCGGACCTAGAGGTGGCCTGGGTCTCCCTGGTCTTCCTGGCCCACCGGGGCTACCGGGACCTGCCGTAAGTACAGAAACATGACCTCTAACCTCTAGAGGTTAGATGTCATTACTTTTCATAACTTTTCACTTTTTCATGTATATATGAGTTGACTGATGTTGCATTGTGTCACAGTATCTTTGATCTATCGGAAAAAACTTCATTTTATACTGATTGCTTTTACAGTTAACTTTGTTTTTTAAAATAGCATGGGGCGATACTCGAGCATTATTGGTCTATGTTGATTGTCGTAGCCTGGAGCGCTTCACTGTCGTGTTTATGGACATCTAAACTCTCTCTTTTAGTTCTGCCTCCAAGGGGTTGTAATGAGCTATCTGTTTAATTCACTCTGCTGTGTTCTAGGGACCACCTGGGGCTGGCAAAGCTGAGGGGAGTGGGGAAGATGTGAGTCATTTTTCACATTCACATTATCTGCGAGAGAAAGAGAGGAAATGCATGGTTCAAGGACTGTTGGCATTACCGTAACTATCCAAAGAGTACACTTGAGCTTTATTCAAGGCGTTATGTTTAGAATAAGGTACTGGGTAAGGGATAAGGTTTGGGTTAGAGTTAAGATAACGGTTAAGTTTAGGGCAAGGCTTGGGGTTAGTAGATAGTTCAAATGTTACTAATAGCAGATCATCTGTAGAGCATTTACAGAAACGTTCGGATAGTGTTAACAGGTTCTTCAGTCAGTATCTATGATGTGTGTGTGGGGTTCAATCCGGGGTATGTTGTGGTTATGTAATATCTATATGTTTGTATACGTGTTTGTTCTAAGTGCCCTGCCGCTTGCCCTGCCGGACCTCAGGGAAACCCTGGCCTACCAGGGATGAAGGTGAGGAATCAGAATCAAGCTGATCTAGATCGGTACACATGTACCCTTACCATTTTCACTATTTCGGCCAGTGGTTTAATATCATGTATGTAAAACAATTGGATTGATACAACGGCTTTATATAGTGTTTTTCCAGATCCCCAAAGAACATTACTTTGACAGTAGGAGGCTCACATTCTGGACCTCCGTTGTGTAGAGCTTCTGGCTGTAGTGTGTTGAAATTAAGTCTTCATGTGTTTGTTGTCACCAGGGACACAAGGGAATACCAGGCGATAACGGCTCTGCTGGAGAGCCAGGACAAAAGGTGTGCTAATAGAGGATCCGGTTTAGTGTATGACTGGGATATTCGACCATATGTTCAAGTACTTTTGTTGGTTTGGATGATTATTCAAGCAAACCACTAACTAAATGTGATTATTTTTCCCATCTTATTATTTCTACAAATGCACAGGGCGAGCCAGGACCATCTGGGGTGCAGGGATTACCAGGCAGAATGGGAGATGATGTGAGAAGCCTCCATTTTCTTATCGATCCCAACCAATAAACGCTGATCTCTTACTATATAAATTTCCCTCTGATGCACCCTAAAATGTCAAAATCTCTAGTTTTTTCATTTCTATGCCTATTTTTTGCCTCAAGCCTTATTGTGTCACACAACTTACCCTTCTACTGTTTATTTTTGCTGATTTGAATATAATTAATTTTTACATATGTCACACATTCCAGGGACAAAGAGGACCTGTTGGTTTTCCTGGCACGCCTGGAGACAAAGGAGACAGAGTACGGCATTGTAGCATTAGCTAACACATTTTACTGACGTTTGATTTGATCGATCTGAGAACCATCTGTGTTCTTTTCATCCCTCAGGGTCCCCCTGGTTTCAACGGCATCCCCGGACCCACCGGGCCACCAGGGTCTCCTGTAAGCCCAACCGCTTTGATAGAATCCATCAAATGTACTGCAACTGCCATTTTTAATCAATGTGGTTATTGGGACTTGAGTGCAGAATGTGGTCGGTGTCTTCACTACCTAGCATCTCCTGTAGTGACTGTTTATCTTCTGTCAGGGGGTGGAGGGCATTCGTGGACGTCAGGGCCTGCAGGGAGAAAAGGGTGACGATGTGAGTATCTTCCTCCACCTGGAGGCTGAACTTGGTTTTCTACATGTTATTTTCTTCCCACCAAGTTCCTTCTGGCTTCATGGTTCACCGCATGTGTGTTTTCACAGGGAGCCATTGGTCCTCAAGGAGAGCGGGGTCCTGGTGGTCCAAAAGGAGACACTGTATGTTTGCAAACATACAACACAGTATCAATTGAACTTTTTTTCATACGAATGAAAGCATTTGACAGTCTTTCGTAGTGTTGGTTGTAGTCAAACACAGTGGATGGACCTGAATGACAAAACATTTGCAACATCCCTGTCATCTGTTATGAGGCTGATTTAGGTTCTGGTGACGTTGTTGTGGTCAGTGATGAACTGTGATGATTACAGGGTGCTCCTGGTGTGGATGGTATGAATGGACTCCCAGGAGTGGACGGAGCTAAGGTAGGTCATCGCTATGGATACTGTATATAGAGATGAAATAGTTCTGACAAGGTCTGTCCAGGAAACAGTTATACTGCAACCATAACGGTCACTGTGTCCATAGGGAGAGGCTGGCGTTCCTGGGACTGTCGGAATCCGAGGAATTGTCGGAATTCCAGTGAGTCATTGGAATATCGGTCTTAAACAAATCTATATTCAGTATTGAAATAACATTTTAGACTAGATTATCTTGCATGGTTGTGCTGGTATTAAATAAAAATCTGTACAGCGTTGCCTTCCACTTAAACCGCACTGCTGGTCAGATTAATAAAACATTTAAAAGCTAACAGCCAAGCAGAAAGAAAAGTTGAAAAAAGAAACTGCAACCTTTCCGTCTGACTGAAAGGTTATAAAAGTTGGTTGACAAAGCAAGGGACTACATAAAAAATCACACAGTGACTCAACAAAGAAAGGATCGCTGTAAAGTATTCATCCTGTAATATTCCCATAAAAGGAGAATGTTTGCTTCTCTGATAACATTGTGTAGCACTACAAAAGAGCAATATTTCCAACACTGATAATATACTGTACTTTTGTAGGGGTTACCCGGCAAACAGGGTCTGGTTGGACCCGGAGGTGCCAAGGTAAATTGTCATTACACAAACACACAACGAACATTTCTTAAATCATGGGTCACTGCTCAAAAACAACATACCTGTGTTTTGATGTGTATTCATGGGATTTGCTTTGTTTGTCCCTTTGTGTTTGTTGTATCTGATGTATATTTTGAACAGGGTGACACAGGAGCTGATGGACCAACAGGACCGATGGGACTTCCTGGGAAAACAGTGAGTGTTTCATGTCATTCAACACTTCAAGTCGTGACCGTCCCTCCATACCCTGCTGGTCGTGCTTGAAGATACGGAACGTTTTTTTTTTTAGGGAGAAACTGGACCAGCAGGAAAAGATGGACAACCAGGGGAAAAGGGAGCAACTGTAAGTCAATCAAATACTAATTTTTTTCTAGGCCAAGTTATTTTTCATGTTAAAATCTGTAATTACTTTACTACGGGATTAAAACCATAGACATAAAATTAACATAATGGGTGTCCCGAGTAAATCATTTGTAGGGTCGATTCGTAATGTTTCTACGCATTTAATCCCATCCAATAATCCTGCCCAAAGACAGATGACTTTTGAAAAGCAGAGCCATGATCCTTCTTCAAGGACAGAGAGCATAATTCAAGAGGGTATTATAATCTGAAATGTACCGGATGTGTCAGCATTCATTTACCACTTGTGTCCGTACCATTTTGATGCATACTCATCAATCACAGTCCATACAATGACAGTTGCCTGATAGCTGTCTTAAATGTCACAGAGGTCATTCATCCAGCTAACCTAATTATAAAATGATCAATTTATCAATACAAATCATTTGGAACCTAAATCAGAATTTCTTCTCTATCTTTTGTTTTGACTGTCCTTATTTATGTGACACACATTTTTTGTTGGTGTAGCTTCGAAATTAGTGCTCCTATGTATTCTTATACAGTATGCAGTACCTTTGGTAAGTATTCAGACTCATTCCACATCCAAATGTTGTTTTAACGATGTTATTAATAATTTAATCATTTGTTGCCATTGTGAACTACACAGGAAAACATAAATACTCGTTTTTTTTAATATTTGCCAATTTCTTTTAAATTAAAATGTCAATATCTCATATACATACGTTTTCACACACTTTCTTCAGTAATTCGTAGAATCTCCTTTGCAGCAATCAGAGCTTTGAGTCTCCCTGGATGTGCCTCTACCAGCATTGCACAACTGGATTTGGGCAGTGTTTGCCATTCTTTCTTGCAGATCCTTTCAAGCTCTGTCAGATTGGATGGAGAGTATCATTGAACTGCAATCTCCAGGCCTCCCTACAGATGTTCAATGATTTTCAAGGGCAGGCTTTGACTGAGCATATGAACGATATTCATTGACTTGTCCCAAAGCCACTCCAGCACTTTCTTGGCATTGTGCTTTGGGTCGTTGCCATATAGAAAGATGAATGCTCATTCTTAGGTTCTGTGTGCTCCGGATCAGGTTTTCTTCAAGATACTTTCTGTTTTTTTCATTTTTCTCTTAATCCTGACTCACCAGTTGAATTTAGCTACTGGAAATAGATAGAAAATACTTAATGTCAGTTGTTCTGACCAGTTAGATTAAGGAAATAATTTGCCTATCACAGTAGGAGTAATTATTCTATAAATAAACAACACTCCAGAGTTAAGAAAATCCGATCCAAACAACAAGACAGATGTCACATATGGAGAATTGGGTTTGTGTCAGGGTTCAGATACACACAGGATCTAGTTTACACTGGAAACTAAATTAACAATGATCAGTCTACATTTGCTCATTTGACCAATCAGATTTCATCAGCGCACATAAAAAAGAAATCTGATGTGATTGGGCAAAAAAGTGAAAAACATATGAGAATATTGCTTCCTGGGTGAACCCAGCCAAAGGAGGTGATATGAATATCTGATTTTATGTGATTTTATGTAGTTCACACATAAGGGAAAAGATAGATTTCAGATAATGCAGATAATTGCAAGATAATTTTTCTGCGAAAATACCACTCTAATTTATTTCAATTGACTTTGCAGGGAATGACAGGAAAGCAAGGTCCAGTGGGGGCTACAGGTGAAACAGGTATCCAGGGTGACAAAGGGGACAAAGGTGACACAGGTGAAAAGGGTCTGAAAGGTCACACTGGACAGAAAGGTGACCAGGTGGGTTAACATGCATTGCTACGTGATTCTATCGTCCTTTGCAGTTTGAAACCGAGGAGTTTTTGATAATTTCTGAAACAATATTTCTTGTGTTTCTGTCTTTGAGTAGGGTCCAATTGGTCCAATTGGCCCTAAAGGAAGTGAAGTAAGTCTGCAGATTCATGGCCATACTAAGTTTATTACAGTTTATAGTTGTATGTTTATTGACAATGTTATTATCTTTCAACAGGGTAATCCAGGTCTTACAGGTGATTCTGGTGTAAAGGGAGACCAGGTAGGTGTCTATAGATAGATTTGATCTATAGTACTACCTATGGATTTGCAATGATTACAATGATCCTCATTCAGTGCCACGTTTTCTCCCACAGGGTCCTCCTGGTGTTCCTGGAAACAAAGGAGAGGTGCAGCAATATGTTCCAGTTTTACTGATTGCTGGATTGACTTATCATTTGAACCATGTAATGCTATAGACACAACGTTACAGTCATGTTGTGATGTCCACCGATCTCTAGGTTGGAGAGAAGGGCATGAGGGGTGCTACAGGGGCCGATGGTAGACCTGGGCAGCCCGGACATGAGGGTTTAACCGGTCCACAGGGATCCAATGGACTGGAGGGAGAGAGAGGATTACCTGGAACACCAGGGCCTAGAGGTTTGCCAGTGAGTACATTTTACACTGTACCATGTGCCTACAAAACCCCCACTGAATGATATCGAATGTTTTGGAATATAGTGTCATGTCTAAATGTTTTAATATCAACTCATGTACATGTCCCCCTTCCAATTTCAAAAGGGTCCTAAAGTAAATGACGTTATACTTCGGGAACTATGCTCAGCCATTGTAGAAGGTACGTAAATGTGGTGTGGAACAAAACTGAAGGCAAACTGCCACGTGGCTTGTTTTCCTAAACTGACCTTTTTTATTCATTCTCTCTATTTAGAACATTTAGCCGAGTTTAAGAAGGAAGTCCTAAAAAAACCGGCGGCGATCGGTGCACCTGGTGTTTCTGGACTACCGGGTCCTCCGGGTCCACCGGGCCCAGCAGGAGAACCTGGCCCCAGAGGACTAACAGGAATGAAGGGGCCACCTGGATACTTCGGATTACCAGGCACACCTGGAAAACATGGTGGGAATGGGTTGTTACTAACTATAGACACAAACTGATCACAGGACACATTTCCCGCCCTCAAAGTCTGCAATGCAGTGTCTCCAGGACTAGTCAGTCTTGAAAGCGTGTTTAATAATAAGTGTTGTGGTTCCAAAAACTTTGTCAGGTGTATCTCAAGGTCAGGATGTCCAAGTCAACTAAAGTATATACAATAATGACTGCAAGAATTCACACCAGTGATAAATCGCAAGTCTGAATGATAGAATGCAACCAGAAATTTCAGCACGAAAGCTGGGGCATGCAGATATCGGCATAATCTAGCAGGGACAAAAGTTGCTTCAAAAATGTTTTTTCATACTGATGCAACAGACATTTCTGTAAAAGACAATTTTCTTTTTTGTGTGGTTTAAAAGATAGATTTTCATCTACCCAAATGCCAAAAACATCACGTCAACATTTCTCACAGTTGCAGACAGAACACTTTCAACAGGTTAACAAATCAAGCAATACGGCTTAAGCTCTCATCCAAGGCTTTGACAAAATCAAAATCAATAACCAATGTAGCTGATGACATAACACTCTGCCCAGGCTTTTATTCAGATGTAAATGTGTTCACAATTTTCACATAAAAAGTAATACCAGCTGCCTATTTGCCAATTGCTCCAGAAATTCAACAAGCGGTAATACTTTAGAAATAGGGCCAAAATGGTACGAGAAACAAGAGTCACCACCCTTACACAGTGGCAGCACATAAGCAGTTTCACAACCTTTAGGTATGACCCTAAAAATAAATGATTTCTTTGTTTTTCTGAAGTTTGCCAGATTTCCATTCCAGTCAGTGTATTTACAGCCAGATCAAGCTTAAAACAGTTTTTCTAGCTTCAGCCCATGCTTCATTTGTCTAATCAAGGATGAGCATAAAGGATGAGCATAAAGGATGAGCATCAAGACGCATTTTATTTATAAATCACAAAGAACACTTGAAATAGAGTATTGTCTTACCACTAGATCCACTGTGACCACAGTGGCTTTGTGCTCTGAAAGATGTTGTGCAGGGTGTTTGAACTACCTGTTTGGTGTAGATGGACTTCAGGTCACGTACAGGACCGAGTCTAACAGTGATTAAATCTCTCCCTGCTAATCCTTTTAATGCATCCCTGTTATTCGGAAATGCACGCACAGACCAACACACACACAGATAGTCGCATGCATGCACAAACCTACTGTGGGTATAATAGCCCGTTTCAGACAGGCAATGAACAACAGCATGTGAAAGGAAATGTGTCTTGCTTTTCTCTGTAGGTGATGCTGGCATGAAGGGGGACAAGGGAGATAAGGGAGAGGTCGGAGTGGGTATCCCTGGAATTACCGGGGAGCCAGGGCCACAAGGTAATGCTCCCTGACCACACGGATACCTGTCTGGAAATCAGATCAATCAAAAATCACCCATTGAATTGTATTAAATGCATTGAATTGTAATAGGATTCTGTATTCATGGTGATATTCCCCCATTCTATTCATTGTATTACTAGCTATTTAATCCAATCCCTTAAGGGAAATCAAGGGTGATAACATTTGAGAAAAACGGCTCCTGATGATTTTAGCTACTTGATAAGCGTATGGCAATGCATTACCTCGGTGCGTTGACAGTCTGGTTTTGCTGAACAGAAGCAGGCTCAAAGCCTTTCGATCACACAATCACGTGAGAGGACGTTGTACCCTACCTGCTGCCGTCCTCTCCCTCATCTACTGTCTCTGTCTCAGGTGCGGCTGGCATCCCTGGCATTGGGAAGCATGGAGCAGATGGAGCTCCGGGTAAAGACGGGGTTAACGGTAGCCCAGGGCCCTCTGGCCCCAGAGGAGTCACAGGAGCCCCAGGGTATTGTGACCCCTCAAACTGTATAGGCAGGCCCCCACCTGTCTACCTGATGAGTGAGGGAAAGAAATCCAGCTACTCCAAAGGGCCGTGAGGAACACACAACAGAAGCTCAGAGCACATTCCGGAATACATTCCATCCCCATCCGAAGCCAGAGAGACACGAGGTCCCAGTCCATCGTTGCACCACTGAACCAAAGACAAAACACAAAGTTGAACAGAGACAAAGGCAAATCTAATGTAGAATACTGTATAGATATTTTTCTAACTTCACCTTTTTTGACCGATGCATCGTTTTTTATCGCGAGAGCTTATCTGACGTTGTGCTTTCCAAGACAGCTGCTATGGATACTAAGCTAACCTTTTTTGTCAAGTGGTCCATCACTGCCCAAGTGCTGTCCCAAAGACAAATAAATATGAATAACACACACTTTTAAATGACATTGTTGTTCAATCTTGTTGAGCAAATAAAAAATTATATTTCAGTTTTCTTCCATTAATTCCTTGTTCAAATAAAGTAATTGGAAATGTCCTGTCTAGCAATACAGCACACAGCTATGCCTTTCACAAGTAACACATGTGAAGTTTGTTGCTCCTTTTTGGTTTAATATTATTAATGTAAAGTCCAAAAAGTCCAAACGAGCCATAGACACAGATCACTAGTTTAAGGTTTCAATCAGTCACTGTATAAAAAAAGGTATCCTGCGTAAACATTTTCCCAAGATTTGTTTTCTTACATACTTATATTAATCAAGTTTATTCATACAGCACAATCCATAAGTAATGTAGAAGCAATTCAATGGGCATTACAAAGAATAAGACAAATATAAAAATACAGTTGAATAAAAACAAATACTAGAAAGAAAACATTGAATAACATTATAACTGGTAGTAGATTTCATGAGGAAGCTATGAAAGCTATAAGACTAACAGTGTGGTTAAGTTTTAGCATTCAGTCACTGACATGTGAAAAGAGAAGTGTTTTTAACCTGGATAAAAAAATTGGAGCACGTCTAAGATATTCTGGTACTTTATTCCAGTTGTATGTGGCATAACTGCTAAATGCAGCTTTGCCAAAGTTTGTTTGGACTCTGGACTCTACTAGCTGACCTATGCTTTCTGCCTAGATAGTCAGTTACTAGAAGGGCAATTTTCATTCCAGAATGGAATGAAATGGCAACTATTTTGGTTAGGGAGAAATCCTAACATATTTTCTGATATTAGTTAAAAAGAGTAAGGTCTGTGATGTAAGTTGTTCTCATCTTTAGCCCATGGGACCCAGACTACTGTTGGTTTTCTTACCAGCCCTCTAATCAGGAGCGATTTAGACCTGGGACAGCAGGTGAATGCACTTCACAAAAGGTTAGAATAGAAAACAAGCAGTACTCTGATTCTCCAGTTTCTGAGTTGTGAACAACTTTAAAAACTGTATCTCAATCTTTGCTTCCATGCAAGGTTGACACAATATAATATTACCAATAACCTGTTACATTAACATCTAAGTCCTTCTATTGTACCTTCAACTAATTTCTGCCAGTGTATCAATGTGAATTTACTGGAAGCCTTTGGAAAGTTGTTAGAACTCTTTCAATGGGATATTGGCAGTTATCAGAATAATAAAGAATGTATCCAAAAGTGGTTAGCACAGGATATGATGTTTGACATTGGTATAATGATTATATGTATCTCAGGCATCAGACCAAACAAAATAATGTTCCCATATTTCCCTGTAGGTTTGTGCTAGTAGTGTCATTTTTTCACTGTGTGCAGCCGCATGATGTACGTAAATCTGCATTAGCAATTAATCTGTTGCATTGTCGGAATACAGCCCTTTGCTGTGTTTTTGCGGAAGGCAATGTACTCTTTGTGTTACATACATTATGACCAGTATAGATAACTCGAAAGCCAAGGTAAGGCGGAGGCGGTCTTTTCATAGCTAGAGAAACATTTGTCAAGAGTCGTCTCTAAACCTTGACTTGTTATGTAAACAACTGCGATGACCAAACAGTTGGCTCTACAAACGAAGTACACATGTTCAGATCAGTTGTCTATGGAAAACAGCGATGCGGTATAATGCCCATAGGTTGTTCTTTCAACAAAAATGTTGGGGAAAGGGGATATGAACAGTCATTACCTGCACTACACAAAAGCCTCACGAATGAACAGTTGGTGCTAAAAAAATACAACAGACATTCCAAAAGCAGAAGAGTCTGTGGAAAAAGGAGGTAGGTGTGTTTTACTCTATGAGGCACACAAGCCAATCTACAAAAATAACTAAGCACAGTACGCTGGTGGAATATGGAAAAACTGAATATTAAAAAGAAATCTATAAAATAAATACAATTTGGGGTGGTGGTAATGCAAAACCTTTATAAACACACATAGTTCAGTAGAATCTGCTTTTATGTATTATCACACTAAAAGTACTTTCAAGGTCATATCAAATACTATATGATATTATGAGTTATGAAAAATTCATCTTCAAACAATGGTAGGTTAACTTTGCACTAACTGGAATTTAATCAAGAATATATAGTTAGACCTCAAAGATGGATTAAAACATAGAGTCAAAGTGTTTGATAGTGTTCCTATTACTGCATTCCAGCCATTACTCCAAGCCTGTCCTCCCCAATTAAGGAGACACCAGCCTCCTGTGTGCTGACGTCTCTAGGGTAGTCCAGCCTACTGTTGCCTGGATACTGAGAGTGGAAAGTCAACATCCCTTCTTCTTAGTCCACACCAGAGATTTATTTATTGATTCAATATGACCTTTAGACTGCTGCAGGCTGGACCTAGTCTCCTGTCTTTCTCCACCCACTCCTCCTCTTTCTCCTCCTCCTCCTCTCAACAGCTATTTGTCATCAAAGGTCTCAGCATGAATCTACTGCTATCTGATAAATGCATAGGTTGTCCATACAACAATTAACACCCAACGGTCGCTCAATGGATGACTTTAAATGGAAAACCAAATTAGCTATTTAAATATTGAACAAAAGAGTAAATCAATCAAATCAATCAATCAAATACATTTTATAAAGCCCTTTTGACATTAGAAGTTGTCACAAAGTGCTTTCACAAAACACCCGGCCCTAAAACCCAAGGAGCAAACAACAGTAGTGTTGAACTTCAGTGGCTAGGAAAAACTGCCTAAGAAGGCCGAAATTTAGGAAGAGACCTAGAGAGGAACCGGGCTCAGAGGGGTGACCAGTCCTCTTCTGGTTGTGTAGGGGGAACAATAATTAATCGATGCATGTGGGCTGAGACCGGAGTCTATTTAAACATAGTCCAGATCGGAGGCATGACCAGATGGACAAGGACAGGGACAGGAGCGGTCAGCAGAGTGGCAGCTGAAATTGTCAGGTATCGTCTTGATCTTCAAATCTCATTTAACATGCAAATTATGTCATAAGACAACAAGGTCTGTAGCAGTTCCTATTGACATTCAGTAGTTGCTATGGACTAGTCACAAATGCCTACAGGAGCAACTGATGAATCAGCTGGTTTAGACATGTTTTAGACATTTAGGAAACAGGAGAAGTAGGACTAGCAATGGAAAACATAATTCAAGAAGTAAAAAAAAAATAAAGAAGCCTTTTCTATTAAGTCTTTTCCAGTTTTTATTTTTATTACATGACTCGGTATATATGTAATATAGCTTTCCAACATGTACATATACACCAACCACACATTTTGTTTTTTAGCACCAATCTTTGAAGATGAAAAGGTAAGGATTACCATTGTAAATCATGTTTTATCATTGCACATACGGTAGGCTACTGGTAGTTCATACTGTGAATAATTTAACATTATAATTTAACAAGAACCCTAAATCAGTTACACACTGTAAGTTGTTTTGAATAATCACAAATGTATATGAAATGAGAAAACAAGCCAAACAAAGAATTATAAAACTAACACCGTATGCATTATTTAGTATTGGCCGCTGGAACGAGACGTCTGACATTCTGATACTCATATGAATGGGTAACGAGCATATTACATTTACAAAATCAAAAAACGATTCCCATTTACCAAGTCTAGCTACTATTTGGCATTCCGGCTTCAACCGTACCTAAGAACTAGTCATATTTGTATCAAGCAAATCCCAACAAAAACACGTTTACAAATCTATATATGTACTTGTGCCTGTGTTTGCTACAGATGAAGGATTTAATTGGGTACAGTACAAAGTTGAGTGAAGCCACTGTATGTTTAGCATGACAGTTTGGATGAACTTTTTGAAGTAACCTGAAGTGCATATGACCAAGTGGTGTTTTTGGTGGGGCTGTTGGACTGGCTTCCCAAAGGCTGTTGGTTGTTCATAAGCTGTTCTAGAAACCCATTATGTATACAAGCTCAATGCAACATAGATTAGAGTGCAATAGAGTGCTCTGAGGACGTTAGTACATACCCTGAAAACGTATATTGTTTGACAAATCTGGATGCGTCTGATAATTTGAACTAAAATGTGTAGACATCTACAAATTATTTTTGTGGTGAGGAGGGCCGAACATGCAAGAAACCGCAAAAACATCACAGTTAAAGGTTGTTCAGGGAAGGAAGAGTGTGTAGAAGATCCACTCCTGTAATGAAAGAGACTATGGCAGTTTAGAACTTCCTACCTGAAGTTATTTCTGCCAAAGAGTGTGGCTGTTGAAACTAAGGGTCTACTTTCAAGTATTGTGAATTTCTGTACACTTTGGTGAAATCATTTCTAAATCAGATACTTCAGCGTTGTTTGTCAAACGATCAATGTCGATCATGTTAAAAGAGAGATCAGATATCACTAAGTCAAAATTCTAAAGAGGAAACTTATCAGGGTGTGTATGTCCTCACAGCACTGTACAGAATACCTACTTCACTTCATTGGTGACATTGTGTAACCGCCATATGTGGATATGTTGCATTTCCTTGAATTGTTTTTTAAGCTGGAATAAAGTCTGTGTTTTTTTTTGTTTTCAATGACTCTCGACTCGACTTGTGAGTTTCAGAGAGCCATTGTGTGTTCGGACCACCCATGGAAATAAGCTGAGTGAGGAAACATGACACTCACTGACCTGACTGATCAGTAAAAACCCCACAAGGTAGGACAGCAATTCAACGTTGTACAGTAATGATGGATTTAACCAATGTCTATTTGAGTCACCGTTTCCAGCCTGCTTGTGCCATAAAGGGACTGGATCATAAGCAGAAGGAAGTTTCAGGGTTGGTCAGACAGACACCATAGAGATGGTTAGAACACTTGAACATGGACAGCGCCCATGACAAGTCCATTTTAAAGGCAATTTAAGTTAATTTAAGTAGTCAACAGGGTTGGAATTCTGACATTTCTCATGATAACTCGGTTGGTCACATGATCACAAATCCAATGAAATATACCAACACCGACTACTATTACAAGGCATTGGCCTCAAAGGTGCTGCGAGTCAAACGCTGAAGGCCTGCATTCATTGGATTTGCTTGGTCATTTGGGCGGGACGCTCACCTTCTCACCTCCTTTAAGGAGAGGCAGGGAAGTGTGTATGAACAACTCATTGTTAGTATACGTACTTCAAATAATGCCGCCCATTGGGGAGTTGACATCTACTCAGGTAGAACAAAAAATATCGTTAAATGTATGCTTGTTTTTCTCCCCGAACAAACAAAAAGCTAATTTAAAGAGGATGTTGCACTATTTCACAGTAGGATACAATACACGAGTACACTCAGTGAAAGATGGCTATCGAGGAGGGTTGGACACTTCTGTTTGCCTGCTAACAAATGGACATTTTCTCGACCGCTCAACCAATTACCTATCATTCACAGTGAAGAGGACAGAGATGAGGCCAGACTTTTTCCCAAATGAGAAAAGGCCCAAAATCTTAGGTTTAGTACCTTTTCAACTCTTTTTTTTACTCTAAACTTAGTTCTCCATTTTCTTTTGAAAGAGAATTTAATAGGTCATCTACTTGATGGCTTCAGAAAGCATTTATGAAATTTATTTCCCTGTAGAGCAAAAAAACAGAAAACGCTGTACACAAATGGCTTGTTATTGTTGCTGTGTCTTGTTTGGAGCTCTGAGACAACGCTAAACCATATAGTCAACATCCTAACAAGAGTTCTGGCAAATGAGAGATGAGTATTCTGCCTGAACATTTGTGATTATTATGTAAAAATGTAATCTACTTTTCAACCCATTCCATGCTGAGAACTGGAGACACTTTAATAAGACACTGTACAGTCAGTTAAATGGTCCTGAAACTGTTGCTCCATATACCACAAATGGGTACAAATTCGGGGCCACATTACAGCCTCACTGTAAGCATAACGGTACTTGGCGCTCTTCTATATGATCCTTCAAGCTTAGAACAACAACAGGCCGTCTTAGCTGGATAGGTTACCACATTCTTGACATTATTTAAAATCAGACACCCCACCTTCCTTAACACCCAATTTTCCCTGCCATTTCACCCCC
>JACXGJ010013287.1:0-15000 GCA_016801105.1 Esox niger | reverse complement strand
GACTGTTATTTGGATGGCTGAAGGGGCCTATATTTCGGAAGACAACTCATATGACAACCATCAGGAACCACAAATGTAGGTGCAGTCAGCATCATCCCAATTCACACAGAGACTCTTTAATAGATATTCACAGGATGTTGCAGCTAAGAAACAAATAGTCTATCCCGAAAATAAGGAGTTGAAATATATCCACACTTTAAATATTTTCAAATTTGTACCAATGTATTTGGATGTGGAATTAATTTTTGTGTTCAGATGATCGTCCTTGAGATGTCTCAAGAACCCTCTAAGAAAATATCAAGTCCAAGGAACTCTGGACCTGGGACTGTATGTTAAACAAAGAAACACTGAATGTTCCATGTCCCATGGAACACTTTAGGCTCCATCATGAAATGGAAGAAGTTTGGAACCACTGTCAGCTCTTGGTAGCGAGCAAGGAGGAACGGATAGCAGAGTCGTTTGTTTAGTTTCTTTTAATGCAAGCTTGACAATGCTCATGGCAGTGAGACAATAATAACCAAAGACAAAGGGAGCAGAGGGAACATATATACTGAGGGAAATGACTGGATGATGAACAGGTGTGTTAAATGAGACAGCAGGTGTGATGAGTTGATGAGATGGGCGATGGTGTCAGAAGGCCGGTGACATCGAGCGCTGAAGCCTGCCTCCTGCAGGGGGAGGATGGGCAGCAGATGGCGTAGTTGTCACAACCACGAAGACACTGCCTCGAGCTGGCTGTCTGTCTGGTCAAATGAAATGATAAGGCAAGAAGGGCCTTGGTCACAGAGATGAAAATGAATCCAATGGCCACACAGAGTTTCTTTGCGGAGATGGAGTAACCTGCTGGAAGGACAACCATCTCTGCAGCACTCCATGTATAAGGTCTTTATGTCTAGACAGAAGCCATTCCTGAATACATATGCACTTGAAGTAGTGAATGAACAATACAATTCACTTGTCTGATGAGACCAGAATGGAACTATCAGGCCTGAATACAAAGTTCTACATCTGGCAAAAACATGGCACCGCTCATCACCTGGCTAATGCTCATCACCTGGCTAATGCAATCCTTACGGTGATGCCTGGTGGTGGGAGCACCATGCTATGGGGGTGCTTCTCAGCAAACGGGACTGGGAGCCTGTCAAGTTTGAGGTTACGTTTATTGGAGCAAAATACAGAGGTCCTTGACAAATGTGCAAAGGATGTCAGACTTGGGGCAAAGATTCATCACTGATCAAAAGCACAATGCAAAATCAACACTGGAGTGGCTTAAGAAGTCTGAATCTTGTACTTGAACCACACTGAGATTCTGTTGGGAGACCTGAAGATCGCAGTTCACCCACGCACCCCATTCCTTCTGAATGAGCTTGAGGAGATCTAATGGGGGAAACAAAACAAATTTAGGTGTCCAAACTAGGTAGATACATCCCCATGTCGTAGGGTAGGAAATGTGAGTTGACCATTTGTGGGTCCAGGACCAGAAGATTTTATTCTCCTTTCACGTCACATGTTTTGTTCAGTCTATTAAATAAGCAAAGAAGGAAAATCATTCCAATATAATTTTTCAGCTTTACACGCAGACACGCCTCTGATATCATTATTTTAAGCCATCCTGCATTTGATATTTGAATGTTTGTTAGTGACAGAAGTTTTTTGTATCATCCAGATGGATTTTCTAAAATACATATACTCTTGGTATCATATAATCTACTGTATACAACTAAAAGTATTAATATACTGTAAATATCCTTCCAAAAAAGCTAATTTATAATTGTGGACCTGATGGTTTGATTAATTGTTTATGGAGTGGTAAAATATTTGATGTCTCTCCCAACCAGTGAGAGGAGAGAAGAGAATGGTGTTTGGTTGGAGCGTGTATTGAATTTCCCGGTGGTGAAAGAGGAATATTTAAACATCAACTACACGTGTCAGGTCTGGAACAACAGAGGATATCTTTCAGCATACTTCACACTACTGCCTGCAGGTTAGACAATACTGTCAGCAAGATGAGATCAAGGTGTTAAAAGAGATTCCCCTGTCCTAAACACTTGTTATTCTGTGTGCGGTATAGTACACAGTACAACAACATTGCAACCTCACCACAAAAAATCAAAAACAGGTTAAAGATTCTAAACCCGTTGGCCTGTCGTAATATAAGAAATCTTCTTCCTGCACAGATCCCAACTACCTGCTCCCTATCGGGATTCTACTGACCGGTCTGTTGATGATGTTTACTGGTGGTGCTTTTATTTATCGTCGCTTCAAAATTGACATTGTGCTGATGTTAAGGAGGATTTTCCCATTTCTCCACACAAATACAGGTAGGCAATGAGACATACTTTACCACACACACACACACACACACACACACACACACACACTATATATTGCAATACTGTATATCTATAGATGCATTGTTCTCTGAAAGTAGTAGCATTGTTCTCTTACACGTGTCAAACGTAACCAAGCCTCCTGTGTTAGGCCATCTCATGTTTTTCACCCATCTCCTCCATGTGGCAGAATCTGATGGGAAGTTATATGACGCGTATGTCACATACCCAAGCCAGTTTGGGGGTGAGGTCAGTGGTGAGGCGGAAATGTTCGCCCTCCATATGTTGCCCCAGATCTTGGAGGGGATATATGGCTACAAGCTTTTTATCCTGGGCCGGGACAGCTTACCAGGGCAAGGTGAGACATGTGGCTGACCTGAAACTATCTTCATGATAGAACAGTCTTTCGTTACCTATTTTCCGTTCTCTATCCACATTGTCCCTCTTCTCTCGACCTTGCTCTCTCTTCAGCCATAGTCGATGCTGTGGAGGAGAGCATTCAGGCAAGTCGGCGTCTCATCCTGGTCTACTCTGGCACTACGTTCGATAGTAAAGGCCACAGTGGAAAAAACAGTCCAGTGGAAGCGTGGCAGAGCTTCGAGAGGGAAACGGCCATGCATCGTGCTCTTCTGGAGGGCTCGCTGCAAGTGATCCTGGTGGAGTTGGAAAAGATAACTCCCACACAGCTGGCCTGTTTCCCCGAGTCGGTTCGTCACCTCCGGAACCACCAGGGCGCTGTCTGCTGGTGGAAGAGCAGGATGAGGCGGGAAGGAGGGTTCAAATGTTGGGGGTGGAGAGAAGTTAATGAGGGGGAGGACTGGAGGGGGGAGCTGGCATCGGCCTCTGTCTTCTCACCCTCTCACTCTTCATCTTCACGCTTCTGGAAGGAACTGAGGTATTATATGCCTGTGAGAGGCAAGAGGATGAGCTGCCCAGAGAAAAGCACCCTGCAGATCTTGTGATTGAATGGACGGTCTGTTGGGCAGGATTGGAATGTTATGGTTTTAAGCCACTTGGCCTAATTTGCCAGGACACTAAGGTAAACTACCAGGACACTAAGGTGAACTACCAGGTCACTAAGGTCAACAACCAGGACACTAAGGTCAACAACCAGGACACTAAGGCCAGTCAAGCAAAATTATATTGAAAGAAATGACAGTTTAAAAGTGATTTAATAACGCTTGTGTGTGGCCTCATGTCTTAGTGACTAAGAAGTGGTGGCTCACCTTTTCTCCTACCCTTTGTTTGTTTGTTTGTTTGTTTGTTTGTTCGTGTGTGTTCTCAAACTAAACTTTGGTCTCCCAGCTGTTGAAGGCAGATAATACAAAAAGTCTACCAGCCACTTACATTTTCAAGCTGCACAATTTTGAACACCTAATTACACAATCCACAATGGCCCAATGAAAACGAAATAAAAATGTGTACCCTAACATAGTAAAGTATGGGCCTTTTGTTGATAATGTATTAATACATTGATGAGCCAAAACATTGTGACCACGCACAGAAGAAGCGAATAACGTTGATCATCTCCTAATGGGGCACATATAAAGGTCTAGGAAGATTTGATGGTAAGCCAACAATCAGTTCTCATATTCAACGTGTTGGATGCAGGAGAAATTGGCAAAAGTAAAGACCTGACTGATTGACAAGGGCAAAATGACTGGGTCAGGCTTGACCTCTGGAACGGCAAGGCTTGTGGGTTGCTCCCGGTCTGCATTGGTGAGTATCTACTGACAGTGGTCCGAGGAGGGACACACCACAAACCAGTGACAGGTTTACCCAAGGCTCATTGAAGCATGAGGGCAACAAAGGCTATCATGTCTGGTTTTGTTGTTGCGACTGTCTTACCGATACAGTAAAAAGACGTAATGACAGAGCTACAGTGGAAAGAGAGTAAAGCCAATTCACATGTGGCGAACCGTGTCAAATCGTATTAAAGCTAGGCCCTCAAACGCAGGAAAAGTTAGTTTGTCCTACATGCACACTGCTCGAAAAAATTACAATTGAGATATACATTTAGCAAGATATACATTTAATAACAAAATAAATCAAGAAGAAAAATATAAAATACAGCATAATAATAAAACATAGAATTAGAAAATAGAAATATAATATAAAAACATAAGACGCTATACAAGCTGCAAGACTAAACAGTGCTGTTATAAAAACATAGGAAGCGATAAGGCTCACAGTGTGGTTAAGTTAAAGAGCTCAGTCATAGGCACGTGAAAAAAAAGTATTTTTTGCCTGGATTCAAAAATTGACATGTTTTGTGAATGTCTAAGATCTTCTGGTAGTTTATTCCAGTTGTGTACAGCATAACTGCTAAACGCAGCTTCTCCATGTTTAGTTTGTACTCTGAGCTCTACTAGCTGACATGAGTTCATGGATCTAAGAGCCCTGCTCAGTTTATATTCTTCAAACATATCAGAAACGTTTTTGGGTCCTAAACCATTCAGAGATTTATGAACTAGAAGCACCACTTTAAAGTCTATTCTGTAACTGACCGGAAGCCAATGCAAATATTTATTAACCGGAGTGATGTGCTCTGTCCTCTTGGTCCTGGTTAACATTCTAGCAGCTGCATTCTGAATGAGCTGCAGCTGTTTTATAGTCATTTTGGGGAGTCCAGATAAGAGGTCATTACAGTAGTCAACCCTACTAGACATACAAGTATGGATGAGCTTCTCTTGGTCTTTTTGGGACACCAGGCTTTTGATTCTAGATACATTTTACAGATGGTAGAATGCTGTTTTGGTGACCGATTTGATATGACTGTTAAATGTGAGGTCTGAGTCTATCAGAACACCAAGATTACGGACTTGATCCTTCATGGGAACTTCAGCAGGAAGATCATTACAATTAAGACAAAAAATGATAAAATCAATTATCAATTAAAGTTATAATAGATAAAACCTATTTATATCCATCCTTAGGCCTTCTCTGAGAGCATAGATGGCCCTGACAGTTCCCCACTGCAATGCGCTATCCAGTAACCGGTTATGTACCAAAAACTGTCGCAGTAGGAATGAAACTTTTCATTTTAACACCACAAACCAGCACAAATAATGGAGCCTATTTTTTATCAATTTGGAGCATTTTGGGGGGCTGGTGATGTCATCACCAAAATGAAATGCTTAATATATAAACACTACAGGAGCACAAACAAAACAAACAAACAAGGCCATTTCGGGTGAATTTGGAGCATGTTGGGGTCTGAGTGACCTTATATTGACCTATAAAAAATTATTTAATATCAAACAAATTACAGTAGCAGTAACAAAGATTTTAACCGCACAAACAAGCACAAACGGAGCACAAATCACATTCTATTTTGCCCAAGTCCAAACCATCACAGACTACCGGCCAAAGAACCTTACCCCCAAAGCCAGCAACGTCTCCTTCACCAACTAGATTAACACATTTTACGCACGTTCGAAACGGACAGCAAAAACCCAGCCAATAAAGCTGAACTTGCCCCAAATGCCCCTCCCCCCTCAGACTATTCACCACAGAAATGTCATCTGCACTGTGAAGGGTAAATGCACACAAGGCTGCTGGTCTTCATGACATTCCCGGGCAAGTGCTCGAAGAATGTGCTGGGCAGCTGGCCGAGGTCTTCACTGAGATTTTCAACCTGTCGCATGCCCAAGCTTTTGTCCCAACGTGCTTCAAGAGCCCAACCGTTGTGCCAGTGCCAAACCAGTCGACAGCGCGAACCCTGTATGACTTCTAACGCGTTGCACCTACCCAATAATCATAAAGTGCTTTGAAAAACTGGCCCACCTTTAGTCCCGTCTTCCCCCAACAGTGGATCCCTATCAGTTTGCCTACTGTTCACAGGCCTACAGAAGACGCTATCTCTACAGCTTTACACTCTGCCCTGACCCACCTGGACAAAACCATCACCTATGTGAAAATGCTATTGATAAACTTTAGCTCAGCATTCAACACAGAAGCGACATTGGAGCTTTGAAGCGTCATTGGTTTCATACATGTTATGTAATAGCAGACCACAGACACATTGGTATGAAGGGGGGGAGAGGATGTCTTCTGAACTAGGTGTGAAACAGACCCTGCTGTTTAAAAAGAATATGTGCAATATTGTGGTGTTTTGAGTTCAAAAATTCAATGGCAACATGGCAAGGATGTGATTAAAGCACCCTTGTAATAATTCCAAACACAGATACAGTGGGTTTATGTGGCTTTCTGTTACCAGTGTGAATAAACCATCAATGCATCTGTGGGTGTGTATTTTTTGGGTGCTGATCTACCATGTCATTGTTACATAATCACCGTGGGCGTTGGCTGAATGGCAGGTGTCTAAATACCTAGACCCAAACACTGTCTTTAAACCAACTAACACCAACTTGACAATACAGCAGTTATTTTAAGGTATGTAAAACCAATTTCTTAACTCAAAGTAATATTGTTACTGACATCAATGATTATTAAAATCAGCATTGTAAAGGTGCTTCAAAGTAATTCAAACAATATTTTGAACTTTAATATGGTATCAACAACAATTTCCATATGTTTAGCTTTATGTCTTTTTGAGCCATACCATTTACTGGTTTATTTGTTACTGCCTTTGACAGTAAATCAGATGTAATACAACACTGAATATTGAAATATAATTGAATATTGAAATATAATATTACTCATACACCCACACATATATATATATATATATATATATATATAAATATATATGGCAGCACTTTAGAAACTTACCCAGTAGTTTTTCTTGAAATTCAAAGTTCCTGTAACGTCTGGAATGCAGGACCCAAGGTGCAGAGCAGTATTGCAGAAACATGTGTTGATTTGTCAATGTAACATTTCTAACGTTTTTGGATTTCAATGAACACTATAAGCGTTTAATGACCACTTAGAGAGGTATAAAATCACCCTGCTGGTGCTGCTCTTGCGTACTTTTCAAGAACATTTAAATAACATTCATAGAAACCCATCCTTTGCACAAACATTTGTAGTCCCTCCAAGACAACTGTGAGAATGCAATGTTTTGGGAAAGTCTTATTTACTTGTTTTTCCTCAATATAGCCTTCAATATAGTTACAGTTGAAGATAAATGTATGTATACATAAGTCTTGTAGATAGTGATCAATGAGAAGCCTCTTTCAACAAACATGAATATGATGTGGGCAAAGCGTGGGACCGGAGTCAAAGCTAACCTGCCCCCATGTGTGCATGTGTCAGTGTTCACCTTGGTGTAAATATTTGAGCAAAAGTCTGTGTGCACCTGTGGGTTTGTACAGAGTTCTCAAGAAGCACGTCTATATTGATGTGGTTGAGGACAATTCCTGGTAGTAGGTCCGGATGGAGGTAAAACACATCTTTTCACTCACAGCTGTACCTCTGTGTAGCTGGGGCTGGTTATTCTCTAAACCAATATGTAAAAATACAGCAAGGGTTTTTTCATGCAGAGAACAAATTAACGCTGCAGCTTGTGAACCAGAAGCATGCAACCCCTAATTTAGGATCCCCAAAAATATCTACATTGATTTTGCATGCAATGCAATGCCTGAATTCTGCAACCCATAGACATCAGACACTTTATTTTCCTACTCTGCGGGTGTGAACTTGAGAGTGAGCATTTGCCCTCTGAAGTTACAGTAGCTAAATGCAGACAGGTCTGGACTCTGGTGAGTAAAAACAGCACACGGATGAATTTCCCCGAAGCTTTTTTGTTTTACAGTTTGTATAGATACTGAATGGATGGCTGGTATCAGACAGTCCCACAGATGAAGAAGCCAGATGTAGTTACAATAAAACCTTTGAGGCATCTTATAGTTGAGAAATGAACACTCACATCTCAGGCAATATCTCTTATGGGCATTCCTGTATTCAACATGCTCCCTCAAATTCTTTGGTAATGATGGCAGTAAGTTTGAGACCATTGTCTTGTTTCATGATACAAACCTGTATAATGGGTTTTGAGGCCTTTAGTTGGATCTGTGCAGGCAAGTGTTTCTGTACATTTCAAAATACATGCGTTGTTTGGTGCGGCACGGTGGTGCAGTGGTTAGCACTGATGCCCCACAGCGAGATGGTTGTGGGTTTGAACCCTCAGGTGCCCTGGCCTTTCTGTGTGGAGTAATTGTAATGATCTTCCTGTTGAAGTTCCTATCTACACTGTTCATTTTTCCATCACACTGGCACAGGTTAATCTTTGTCTCATTTGTTACAAAGATTTTCAAAATCCTTCCCTTTGACATACTTTTTCGAAATCTTTCTGTTCTGTTCTTGAGGTTTCCATATTGTGGTGTACCATCGGAACCTCTGTTAGTATACTCTTCTGTTTATGGCAGTTTTTTAAATATATGTATACTTCCTGAAGAGAGTAACTAATGAGTTGGGCTCTCATCCACTAAAATGGTCTTTGTTGATCTAACAGGTCGTTTGCCATTGGTGAGCTCAGCAGTGCTTAATCTTTAATGTACCAAACAGTTGATTTAGGTTTGATTGACACATTGTTTATCATGCCCAGTAACCAACAAAAAAAATCATAGAATCAATCTAACACAGACAACAATGTAGTGCAGGCAACAAAAATCAAACACACCTGCCTTATCTAAAACAGCTCTGAAGCCAATTGTTCAAACACTTTTGGTTCCCGAAATTCGAGAACATATGTGTAAAACATGCATATTTCAAAAACTGATAATTTATGGAATTATTGAATATATCATAAAAATGTTGAGTACATTGCTAAAAAAAATGAAGACATGGGTCACTATTTGTTGGTGTTTACTGTAAGAGTAAATTGCTTAGCATGTTTCATCAACTTTGTTATGATTCCCACTTTACTTCCACAACACACAAGCTTCAGTTAGCCTACCACACATTTAAGTTTGCCCTGCATTGAGTACTCTGAAATGCCCACTCATATGTGAATTTACCAGTAAGCATAATGTCTTCTCAAAGTATAGTAGCCTACCCACTATATTTGGTAGTTTTGTAACAGGGATTGCTCATCAAAATGCTCATAGTACCTTCCATGTAGCTTAAGTATTATTGGTTGAGCTGCAACCAAGAACCGCCTGCTGAAGTCAATTCAGGTTTCAGCTCCGCTGGAGTTTGGATTCTTAAACAGAAAACATAACACCTTTCTCACTTTGGCGTCTGCTTCTATTCACATTCCAGTGGTGTTGATAGGTCCTGATAGGTGAGGACATTCTCTCTGTTCTTGTTTTATATCTTTTCACATGAACAGCTTAGCTTGGGAAAAATGCACATGTAACTTTAAACATTGCTTCTTGTAAGATTCATGTTCTTTGAGTCAGGATGAAGAACTTCCTCTCTTGGTGTTCAAATTTTCACAAGAAAGGCATACTTCCTGTTTTATTTAGTTCAGAGAGAGAAAACATATTCATTTAACCATTTATTGGAGACATGCACGACAATATTCTTACCAATTTTGGGGTTACTTTCTAGCAGTTACCACTCAGATTTCCTGTCTGAACTGGCAATGTCAATTTGATTAATGAACATATTCCTAAAAGGTTGTACACCTTCCAAAAACGAATTTATTCTCTCCTCTTGTAGATATGTGTGCATTTATAGAAAGACTGACCTTATCTACACCATTTGCCCTAAGACTGTGTGCAGAGTTGTGCTGTTTTGTGACAGACTTTTGTGATCAGGATAAACCAACACAATTTGCTAACTACTGTATGTTTTAGCCTTGTTATATTAAGCCTTAACAAAAACGTTATACATTTATATTGTCACTCTTTCTGGCATAGAAAAGCTTCAGTCTCGCTAGCAATTTCTCAATTCTCATGATTATTCCTAAGGATGTTAGTGGATTCTAGTCAGCCTAGTACTGGCTGATAAGCTGTTAAAACGGCAAGTGGCAAAAGCAATATAGTTCATACACGCTATGGTGGAGGTAACCTTAAAAAGAAATGTTAGTCAGTTTAACACCATGTTCAATTGTGTCTAGCGACTGCTATAACTTGTAATTCTGTGGCGTAGTGGTTAAAGACAGTGACTCTCACGTGGAAGACTTTTGTTCAAATCTATTGAGAGCAACAACAATTGTGAAAAAATGTGGGCCGCAATAAAACATTACAGTTATACAGTATTGACTATTTCTGGTAGATTTCACAATTCTTATATTTTTTCCCTTCATGAAAAGTTAGTTACTGCCACCTTTATTGATAGTTATTGTATCAATGTAATTCACAAATGGAAAAAAAACACGTTCTTATGCCCTGAAATGAAAAAGCTTTGGCAGACACGCTAGCAATTGCTCAGTTGTTGACTATTCCAGCAAGTTAGTAGATACTGGTAAAGCCTATTACTGACTAATACACTGTTAAAACGTCGTGGCAAACGCCATAAAGCTCATAGACGTTATTTGTGGTGGAGATAAACTTAGTAAGAAACATTAGTAATTTTAACTGTATTAATATAATTCACAAATGTCCAATAAGCAGTTGAAATGGGCAATGGCAAACAAGGATTTCTTCAGGGTAGACAGAAGAGGCTGTACTGACACCTGTCAAATGTACAGCTCTGTGGTGTATTGGTAAGAGACACAGCCTTCCACATGGGCGTCCCTGGTTTGAATCTTGAGAGGGTTAATGCTTTCTATTATGGGCAGGCTAACTAGGCTTGCCTGGTTTCTTGTTTCTTTATGTTCATGCCCACACAATTGTTGTTAGGTTTTCTTATGTAGCAGCCGGCCATGTTTTCCCCCAGAACAAATTTGCTTTTTGTATTGGCTCAACTAAATCGAATCTCTAACTTGAGATTCAATGTGAGATGTCAGATATGAGTAAATACATTAACAGAGTGCAGGACCGTAACTATACTTCACTTTCCCCACAGCCGCATGGTTAGAAGAAAAAGTCACCAGAGAGCCTCTTCATCTCTTTTTTCAGTGAAAGGTCACATGGATGGATCACAAAGTTCCAAACAGTTGGGTGACTTCCTCTCAAAATGTGGACTTTCCCATGGGTCCAATCTCTTTGAACTAATCATGAGAATGGTTCATTCACAAAATTGATTTCAATGACAACAATTTCTACTGAGGAGATCTCTGCAATTGCTAGCTATGCCCAACCTCTGTCATACTGCTCATGGATTGCTATTATTCTGCAGAGCTGTTTACATACTGTATATGTTTAAATGTACTTCTAGATACACTACTCTTCAAAAGTTTGGCCAGCATCCAAACTCCACATGCTGGCCTTCTATGCAGAGTTGCAAAGACAATGCCATATCTCAGACATGCCAATAAAAAAAGGATTAAGATAGACAAAAAGAACACTGACACTAGATAGAGTGTCAAGAAGTGCCAAGAAGGCCAGCTTCCCAGAGTCGCCTCTTCACTGTTGACATTGAGAGACTATTTAGCGGGTACAATTTAATGTAGCTGTGTGTCCCACTGTGTGTACCAATTTTTTTACCACTGTGTTATATCACCTCTTATTTCATCAATTTTCTGTAAGCGTATGGGAACTGTGGAGACCAATAGGTATAGTTCTGAAAGTGAATTGTATTCCCATTCTTGCTTGATATAGGATTTCAGCTACTCAAAAGGTTCGGGTCTCCTTTGTCGTATTTTTTATTGCATAATGCATCAAATGTCTTCAAAAGGTGAAAAGTTTGGACTGCAGTCAGGCCAGTTTAGAAATGACAGTAAATGCTTTCTACCATGTAAATTCAGTTCAACACCTAGGAGTTCCTTAGTTGCAGAGATTTATGTATTTCTTAATTCTTAATTGGTCTTAACTAATTAATTTGTAATTTCTCTTTCAACAAAATGTGCATTAATGAACAAGTCAGTATAGTTATTTTGTTATTTTTTTATCTAGGAGGGGTTGGAAATAGGGATGGAAGTTCACTCCCTGTACAGTTAACTATATATACAGTGCCCTCTAATGTTTAACTGGATTGAAATTGCATGTGCCGCTCATTGATTCTGGTTAAACGGTAGCCAAAAATCTTCTCTACACTTGAATTAATTCTACTTCTGTAGTCATTTATGACATCATCAATAATGATGAATGAGCTTGTTCCAGAAGCAGCCATGCAAGCCCAGGCCATGACACTACCTTCACCATGCAAGCCCATGCCATGACAATACCTCCACCCTGCATTGCCATGCCATGACACAACCTCCTCCCTGAATTTCCATACCATGACACAACCTCCACCATGCTTCACTGACGAAGTGGTATTATTTGGATCATCCACAGTTCCTTTTTTCCCCCATACTTTTCCTTTCGATCACTTTGATTACGGTTTATTTCGGTCTCATCTATCTGATCAATTGATCCAAAACTATATTGCTGATCTCTGTACTTTTTTAGCAAAATTCTAATCTTGCCAATATTTCTTTTTTGGACCTGTCCTTAAGTGTTACCTTCTGTCTATCTGATTCAGCTATGGATTTAGGTCAGCTGTGGTTCAACTTCTTCTCCATCCTCTGTCTCACTGGCAGTTCCAGGGCAGTGGGAGGTGAGTATGAACTTTCAGTAAACAATCAGTTATAAAAAAAATCAATAAATAATGTTCTGAGAACAGCGAGAACTAATGATTGCATTTTATCTGGGCCATTAATAGCTCTGCTTTAACCAGAAATATGGCACTTTGCATTTTTATGACTTGACTCTGCCCTCTGGTGGGGATTTTAAGTCAAATACAATCATGTGGAAGTATTAGTACCCTTCATGAAAGTGAGCAAAAGTAAATGCAAAATGTGTGCACAGAATAAGCAACACAGGAAATGAGTTGTATTTTGGGGAAGCCTTATACTTTCAATACAACACAAGCATTTCTTAAACCCAATATATTTTGAGGAGTATGATTTTTTTTTCTCTGTAAAACAAGTTTCAAAAGTATTGGCACCATCTTTAACGGATCCTCCCTTTGAGTGGACAATGGCACTGAGCCTCTTCCTGTAAAGGGTTGGCATACATACCTTTCACATGTACCTTTCCACACACCCATGCATCTTATTTCAACATCCGTGAGGGTCTTAGGTTTGATCTTACAGACTGCCTTCTTCAATTCAGACAATAGAGTCCAGAGACTAATTGTAAACTGTTGAGTTTGTGGTCCCACAACCATACCTGTGTTGATTTTGATGCATGTTTGGGGTCATTATCTTGCTGAAACTTCCATTCATAGCGCCTCAATCTCCAGGTAGAGGCAATCAGAATTATGGAACCAAATACTGGTACTTAGTGGAATTCATTATGACATCAATCTTAACAAGAGCCCCTAGATCCGACCCAAAGCGTCAATGATCCCTTTCCATACCACGTGCTTTTACATATTTGCTGTCCAAAAGTTTAGTATTCTTTTGTAATTCCAAAATGAAGGCGCTGCAATTTAGGTTTTAGCTCAGTAAGTGCTTCTATTGTGCAAGAAATTGTTGACATGTGGGTGTCAATTTACAGTTAATTTTGAGACTTAATAACCCCAAGATTCCACTAGATTGTGCCGTTCAAAAAGTGGGTTCCTACCTCACCAACCTCCTCATTGAGGGTGTGGGCAGTATGCACAAGTCCTCTTCTTGGACAATTTGCAACTGTTTAAGATTTCTTAAACATTTTTGTTATAACCCTGACTGTTCTTTGTGCTATTTTCAGCTGTTTGAGTATTTTGTGTTTATATCCTTAAACTGATCTGTGTATGTCAACAACTATCAGCTGGCAGCTCTTAGGATTTACTCATGGTGATTGATGATAATTGTTACATGATGATGGATGATAGTTATGTTACATGGTAATGGATGATAGTTATGTTACATGCATGCGACTTCAGTGAAACAGGATCAGGTGAAAGGCATTTGGGGTTTTATTTCCAATGTCCCATTCTTTTGAAGCTTAAATTTTGCAGAGAAGATTATACTACTCAATAAAATGTTTGGTGTTTGAAAAATGGTTTTACAGAACTGAATGTATGTGGCTGACCCTTACGTTTCAGGCCAAAATATATTGTTTCTTTTTGAACAATACTTTCTGAGTTAATTCAATTCTTTCTTTACAACCGTTTTGTGTTTACAAACGTTTTCAAGAGGATGATGCATGTGCATCAGGGAGACAGACACAAAACCAAGCTAGCCCAGTAACCCATAGTTTCTGACACAACCAGGAACGTCTAATCAGATTGCAGCTAAGAAGTGAATGAGTCAGTGAGAGCAAGTTAGAGTTTTAAACTATAATTCAGGAATATAACCAACACACATTAAACAATGGGATCAGTTTGACCGACCCATGTGCACTGGTGCCCTCTTAATGACACTTGAATATGATTTCATTATTTTAAGATAATTTATTGTTTCAAAATAAAGGTTGACCATTTCTCAACTCTATCTATGCAGCTACTGAAAGATACATCATTCATCATCCTGATCCCATTGTTTTATTGTAGTGCACCTTAATGGTTGGTCAACTGTCTGTGTGCATCAGCAGTCTGTGTCATCACTGTATATACTCTTTGTGTGCAGAATTCTGTAAGGACTATGGAATAGAGTTTGAGCGGGTCTTTTCAGTCCCCGGTGATGCTGATATGTTAAACTGCACCCTGCTGGCCCCAAATGTCTTCAACTACACCATTGTCCCCTATAACATCTCATGGTATGACACAAAGACATGGAGAGAGCTGACTGGGAAGAAGGGAAAGATTGTTG
>JACXGJ010013286.1:0-16522 GCA_016801105.1 Esox niger | reverse complement strand
ACACTAACAGATAGTGGGCTGTATCTATAGACACTAACAGAGAGTGGGCTGTATCTATAGACACTAACAGAGAGTAGGCTGTATCTATTGAATACCAGAGAGTGGGCTGTATCTATAGACACTAACAGAGAGTGGGCTGTATCTATAGACACTAACAGATAGTGGGCTGTATCTATAGACACTAACAGAGAGTGGGCTGTATCTATAGACACTAACAGAGAGTGGGCTGTATCTATAGACACTAACAGATAGTGGGCTGTATCTATAGACACTAACAGAGAGTGGGCTGTATCTATAGACACTAACAGAGAGTGGGTTGTATCAAAGTAGGGTAATGGCTTGACAATGTGTGACAGATGCAATGCTCAGATACAGCTAAATGCCTCTAAACTGTGTATATTTGTTCGTACAAGGCCAGAGACACCACAACGTTGTCCCTGTCCTAACACTTTGGGAGTTCACTGTATGTAAAGAAACTAGAGTACTAAACTTGAACTACAGGGAGGCATGAGATGGATAAAGTACTGTTGCTGACACGTTTCATACCATCCAGCTGCTCCCCTGAATCACCACGGTAACACTCCTCCCACTTCCTGTTTCCTGTGTGTTGTCATGGTTACGTGATGCATCCTCGTTTCTCTGCCATTAGTACTGAGTCGGCAGCTCTCTGCTCTAAACAATAACATTCCTCCTAGCACACTCACTCACAGACAACTGTTTGGATTACCTAGAGAGGCAAATACTATTCAAATACTTCCCAAAATCACACCCTGTTCCCAATACTTTTAAAAATCTCTTGCTTTAGTGTACTATTATTTGACCGTGAAGTAAGATGAGCCTGTACTTTTCAGAGAAGCGCCTGTTGACATAATACAGTATTTGATGAAGTTCCACTCCATTAAATGTCTCAGTGAAGAAACTATGCTTTAAACTTTTAGTTGGTGTTTTCTAGTGAGATACATAAAAATCTATTTCCCTGTTCTACATATTATCCAGTATGTCACCGGAACTGGAGCTGAAGTACTTCTCACTAGTTTAATTGATGTGCAGGCTCGGATCATTCAATTGAATGGGTGGGCAATAGTGGCCCATTTCAACCACAGCCATGCAGAGTTGCTGCTAGGGATGAGTCCACGGCCATGCAGAGTTGCTGTTTGGGATGAGTCCACGGTCATGCAGAGTTGCTGCTTGGGATGAGTCCACGGTCATGCAGAGTTGCTGCTTGGGATGATTCCACGGCCATGCAGAGTTTCTGCTAGGGATGAGTCCACGGTCATGCAGAGTTGCTGCTTGGGATGAGTCCACGGTCATGCAGAGTTTCTGCTAGGGATGAGTCCACAGCCATGCAGAGTTGCTGCTAGGGATGAGTCCACGGCCATGCAGTTTATTCTAGGGATGAGTCCACGGCCATGCAGAGTTGCTGCTAGTGAGTGTCAGCCAGGGTGGAGGGGATAGTGATGTTTCTTCCCACCGAATTTGGAAAAAACTTTGCAGCAGAGGTATTTCATAATTCAGGCTTTTTGGGGAATCCCTCAAGTTAATTTAATTTCCTAAATTGACTTCTCATGTTCACTTGAGTTTCATGTTGCTCTGCCATCATCCAAAATCCACCAGTGACAAGACTTGTCCTCGTTTCTGTAGGACTGAGCTTGGCCTGACAGGAGGGTGAGGGTCATTAATATACTGCTTGAAGGGAAGACAGACTGGAATAAATTGATGATATAATGAAAAGATAGTAATGAATGGATGATACCAGTACTGAATAAATTATATAATGAATGGATGGTAACCGTATTGAATGGATTACAGGGGTGTAACGGTACGCGGTTTTAGCGTCAAGTTTCGATACGTCTTCAGTACAGCGGAAAAATGTATTGTCAATAGTTACTGAAAAACTGTTTTTAGCTTCTCTGTCAAAAGATGCAACACCACACAAGCCCTGCCTGTTTACTAAAAGTGTTGAAGCTCGCTTCTCAACCGGAGTATCAGCCAGCCACCATCCACCAATTGCTCCTGTCATGTCTTCCGCCCAGTTAGACTGCTGCTTAGGGCTGCCTGGATGCACCAGGGAGAGTTGTGTTGGTTCTTTGAGTTTCCGTGTATTTCTCCGGGGATGCTCATACCGACGTGACGTCGGTGTACATGTGTCAGCAAGTCTTAGGAAGTACGAGTGTTTTTACTGACTCAGATCTTTTTGAGCCGTTCAGTAAAAAGATCTCTGACCGCCCCGTAGACAAACGTTACACGTACCCGCTGCAAGCCGCTCGAATGAACGATTCAGTTGAACGAACTACCAGAAAAAGACTCATTACTCTCAAGTCGGTAAAATAGGTTGTTTGAAAAGAACGATTTCTTGGCCAATTGCGCATCACTGGGATGTTAGCTGCCGCGTAGACTGCTTTTTTCTAGCTGTGGCGACATAGTTATTGTTTGGTCGACAACCCTGAATCGCTGTTGTAGTTTACTGGCATGAGAAAATGCTGCTGGAGCTTTAAACGAAGCTGCAGGATTATACAGTGTGGTTTATCAATAGCCTACCACCACTCTTCCTGGCAGCCGTTTCTTTTCAGGTTTGGCTCATAACTGATGTTGGAAAAACGCCAAGTATTATAATTTTGTGATCGAAGGCTCCCATTTAAACTAAATAGCTCAATTTGTGTTTTTTTATTTAAGAGCCGACAAACACAGAGTAGCTAGCTATTTATTTTCAAAATGTTATAGTACGGTTACGAATCCGTGTACGGTCAATGGATGAATTGGTGAATGGGTGATTACTGTGTATAATGGATGATATGTTGATTGCAGCTTCTACTCCTGGCTAAGTTAGTGTGATGATGTTCCCACAGGAAAGAGTTTCACTCTGACCATCACCGTCTTCACCAACCTTCCCCAAGTGGCTACCTACCACAGAGCCATTAAGGTCACAGTGGATGGACCCCGCGAGCCCCGGAGTGAGTGCGCACACACACAGACACACACACACACACACACACACACACAGATCCAAACACACACACACAGATCCAAACACACAGACGTAGACACCCGGAAACCAATACTGTTAAACTGGATGTGGAATTTGTTCTAAACAAGCTAATGAACAACATTCCTCTTCTGATTATCAAGCGATCCAATCAAATTATTCTTTATTAATGTTCTGACAAGTAACGTGTGATGGAACGAAGGGCTTAGTTCTTGGGTTAGACAGGGTTGTGTGTGTGTTTCTCTCTGTGTGTGTGCGTGTGTGTAGACAGGGTAGAGTAGCAGAGTGCTGGTCTCAGCTTTATTTAATGGTGCTTATTAAAACAACTGAAGAGGAAAAAAACTTTACTGTTTCCATTGAGTGCCAACTGGTCTGGCACACAGCTGTTCTCCCCCAGCACTCCTCCCCCATCCCCTCCCCTCCTCTGTTTCCTCGCTCCCCTCCCTATTCATAAAAACATTATTCTCCAACTCTGGCATCACAATGAACACTATCACATCACAAACAACCTCCCCGTCTCCCTCTGTCTCCCCCAGTCTCCCCATGTCCCTGTCTCCCTCTGTCTCCCCCAGTCTCCCCATGTCCCTGTCTCCCTCTGTGTCCCCATCTCCCCCCATGTCCTTGTTGCCCCCATGTCCTTGTCTCCCTCTGTGTCCCTGTTTGTCCCTGTCTCCCCATGCCCCTGTCTTCTCTTGTCTCCTATGCCCCTGTCTTCCCCTGTCTCCCCAACCTCTCCCTACCTCCCCAGTCTCCACCATGTCCCTTGTCTACCCCCGGGTCTCTCACTCCCCCTATATTTCTTTCTGCCTCTTTCCATCTCACAACTACGCAGGTTTATAAACACATATGGCACCAGGAGAGAGACCGAATGAGCGAAAGACAAACAGTGAGAGAGAGAGAGAGAGAGAGATGCGTACGCACACATGTTGATGAAGAGCATTTCCTGTGCATCTGTTGTCCCGTCAGATGACTGCATACTTGCAACCAGGGAGAATGGATGGAGGGATGGAGGGAGGGAGGGAGGGAGGGAAGAATGGACGGAGGGACGATGGAATGAGGCTTTTAAAGTTTTAATGGAATTTATTTATTAAGTGTAATTTTGTCTGAAGACAAACAACACCATGATGTGTTTAAGGTCTTTCTACCTTCACGGTTTACATTTAAGTCATTTGACAGACACGCTTATCCAGAGTGACCTAGAGAAGTTAGTGCCTACAGTTTATTCTTCTACTTATCCTGGCCTCCCAATGGGAATCAAACCCACAACCCTGTCATTGAGAGCTCCATCCTGTACTGCCTGAAATAAAGTCTGTGGTGTTCTTTGTAATACTCCCTCTTTCCCCCTCCACAATTTTTTCTATCATTCCTTCTCTGTCTCTTTCACTTTCATTCTCTCGTTCCCTTTTTCATCCCTCCCTTTGTTTCTTTCTTTATATCTCCTGTATTTCTCTTTTTCCTCTGTCTGTCTCGTCCTTGACATGAGGCTGGGTGTGAAACAGACTGAGCAGGATAAGACACATACATCCGTTCATTGGTTTTCTCATGTCATTACCCCATGTCCATTATGGTTCTGTTTGACCCACTGGTTTAGTCAAGCCTGATCATCCATTTTGGTTCTGTTTAACCCACTGGTCTGGTCAAGCCTGATCATCCATTATGGTTCATCATCAGTTGTAGGACAGGCAGTGTCTCTCCTGGGGGGTTGAATGTGTTGTATGACTGGCAGTGTCTCTCCTGGGGGGTTGAATGTGTTGTAGGACAGGCAGTGTCTCTCCTGGGGGGTTGAATGTGTTGTAGGACAGGCAGTGAGTAGAGGTTTCTGTTGCAGACTTCAGCCAAGTGGGGTGCTGTCAGTGGTGGGCGTGTAGAGGTTTGGCTTGGCCTCAGGGGTAAACTTTTGACCCTCCCTACAGCAACCTCTTCAGTGTGTAGGGGCGTGCTGTCTGTTCTGCATCTCCGGTTCTGTTGGTTTTCAGGGAGAGGCTGTTTTCCAGGCACCAATTTAGTGTCACCTACCTAGCCCTAACCCTCAGCGCCGGTCACTAGGGCAACCACTGTCTCCCTAAAACTGGACAAATGATTCGGAATCTGTAAGAGGGGGCTCACACGCACCCCTGAGGGATTCCTGTGTTGAGGATCAATGTATGTGTGAGTGTGTGATGTGATTCCTAAAATATTCTATATTGGCAGCAGGGCAAAGATGTGCCCCTAGCAGGTGAGTATTTTTCTTCATTACAGTGTACTTACAGCAACTGACTGTTGATCTAAGATCTGTCCCTTATGTTGTAGCTAGATATGGAACTTTAAAAGTCTGTTAGCATATGGCAGGGCTACAAACTCCTTTTGGTTCACCAGCCGGTTGGTTGAATATCATCCAGCAGCCACAAATATCTTTTTACTGGCCAAAATATATATTTTTGTACATTTATAAATTAAAAGACAAATAAAAAAGGGGGATACTGTGTAATATTTTTAAAAGTGCATTTCTGGTACGTAACGAGTTTATTGGATATTTTGGTACATTTATGCAAATTCAGACATACTTCAGTTGCCTCTTTAAGAGCAGGGAATTACCATTGTGACAGAACCAACAGCGTCTTGCTGTATTTTCCCCTCTGCGGTGGCACTTGCTGGCTAAAATATGTCTACTGTACTCCGAGCATAAATACAAGCATTTTTCAAATATACAAATGCTTTGAGGGCCTGAGATATTCCCAAACGGACTCAATTTTAGCAACCTCATGTCTTTGCTAGCACAGGGAAAGATTCGTTCAAAACGCTAGTCTGTTAGCTAGACTGCAAATTCAGTTGCTGCCGCCGTGTATGGGGGTGGTTTTTATAGAAATATATCAAAACTGTATGTTTTTTGTTTACTTTCTCTTCCTCCCTTTTGGTTTTCTAAGCAATCTCATCTGTAAATTCAACTAACGTCGGCGACTGTTAGCTGACGCTAGCTAACTATCCACGTGAGATTGGGTGGTGCTTTGTCTTCTCATTTATTTTGCTGGAGTTATTTGCGCCATTCAGTTTAATGTAGCAACGTTAGAGTGGAGCCAGACCGCACTCATCATCGGGACATTGTGGTTTCACCGCACGTTGGACCGGGGTTCATGCATATTCACGCTTCAGCCAAAACATAAGGTTGTTTTGCCGTGGCGGCATAGATCCCGCAGTACGGCGCTGCAGGAAACAGTGAGTTAGTGTGTGCGTGCGCGCGTGTATCAACAGTTGGCTGAATGGTGTTAATAGATGCCATTACATTTCATGCAGTTAATAGAGAGGGAGTGGCTGGCTAAACACACACTCACACAAACACAAATGCAAACACAGACTGCTGACAAGCCCATCCACACTTAGCACATGGTGATAATAGACCTACTCAGTAAATGACAAGGATGTCTGTTCAGAAAGGTTGTGAGAGAACTGTGGTCTCGATTATAAATATGTTTTGGGCCGATACTATGTGTGCTTGGACATGGCCCTTTTTACAGTGTATTTTTATTCAGGTGGGTCCCTCTGAATCCTTTCTTTAGTACTGGCACTGTTCTGGGTCTGTGTCTGTTCTGGTCTAGGTCTGGTTCTGGCCAGGTGTGGAGGTTCTGGGGGTTTGGGTGTTAACAGATCTGATGTTATTGTTGGATGAGTCAGTGGTACCATCTGTCAGTATCTTCTGAAGCTGCAGGATGTCTTCCGTGTTTTTACGCTGTCCCCTGGACTCCCAGGACAGAAGAATGAAAAGAAGAGAAAGAGATGGATGGCATTAATGTCGTTCAGGACAAGATGGTACAGCAGGTTCCTTGGAGAGTAGAGAGATGGGGAAGAGATTAGAAGAGAGAGAGAAGGAGAGAGGGACAGGTCTGTGGCGTCGGGGATTGAAGAGCTGGAGGATCTCTGAGGCGTTGAGAATGTCAAGGTGCCGAAGGAGCGCGGCTCAGACCAGCTAATGGCTGAAACCCATAGTGTGTGTCTGCCTGTGTCTGCCTGTGTGAGTGTGTGTGTGTGTGCCTGTGTGTCTGTATGTGTGCGTGTCTGTATGTGTGTGTGAGTGTGTGCGTGTCTGTATATGTGCCTGTGTGTGTGCGTGTGTGTGCACGTGTGTGTGCGCGTGTGCGTGTGTGTGTGTGTGTGCCCTGGCTTGCTTCCTTGGATGAAGCGTCTAGACCACACAGACACTGGCAGCTCTGCACCACTACTTCTCTCCCCTGTCTCCTCCTAACCCCCTCTCCCCTGACTCCTCCTTACCCCCTCTCCTCTCTCCCCTGTCTCCTCCTAACCCTTTCTCCCCTGTCTCCTCTCTCCCCTCTCCCCTGTCTCCTCCTAACCCTTTCTCCTCCTAACCCTATTTCTCTCCTCTCCATTTTTTCCTCCAAACCCTCTCTCCTCTTTTCCTAATCCTCGCTCCTCCTCTCCATCGCTCCTCCTCTCCATCTCTCCTCGCTCCCTCTGCTCCTTTAATCTCCATGCTCTTTTCCCAGCCCATTCTGCAGCCATGTAAAATGAGGAATGTCAGGTGTCTCAGAGGAGTAGAAGAAGTGAAGGAGGGTTGTGGGGGAGGGGAGAGAGAGATGGAATGAAATGTACTGAGAGGAGAGTTGGGAGAAGAGGGGGAGAGGGTTAGGAGGACAGCCTTTCTATCTATCTGCCTTTCTATCTATCTGCCTTTCTATCTATCTGCCTTTCTATCTATCTGCCTTTCTATCTATCTGACTTTCTATCTATCTGCCTTTCTATCTATCTGCCTTTGTATCTATCTGCCTTTCTATCTATCTGCCTTTCTATCTATCTGCCTTTCTATCTATCTGACTTTCTATCTATCTGCCTTTCTATCTATCTGCCTTTCTATCTATCTGCCTTTGTATCTGCCTGTCTGTCAGTCTGCCTGCCTTTCTATCTGCCTGTCTGTCAGTCTGCCTGCCTTTCTATCTGCCTGTCTGTCATTCTGGTTTTCTGTCTGCTAGTCTTGCTTGTGTGATTCATGTTATGTTTCCAGCAGCTCTTAAATCAGAAATGTTAATTGTCCAGGCAAGTTATTCCATAAACCATAAAGCCTGTTGGGGAGCAGAAGGCCTCACAGCGCCACATTCAGAACCTTCATTCCAACACTCCACTCATACAGCCTTTCTGTGATGCTCACTGCATCAAAACAGAACCTTTTAAAGGGGCAATCAGGGAAACAAACAACAAAGTGTCTGCCCTTACATGTTTTAATAGGATGTACCAATTCCTGATTTCTCTTTTAAGATCCAAACCTTTAGCCGGTTCAGAAACTCATCTTCTCTCCCTCTGGTACAAACAACCTGATGTTACACGGCTGTTTCCACACTACAAGGCACAGGTCTATGGCCGGGAAAGGGCTAAGTTAGCCCATGTATCTCAGATCACCTTGTGTAACCCCAGATCACCTCTCACATGAATAACTTAGAGCTGACAGTTTATCTCCCGCTACTTCTACATTAACTACAGGCTCCAGGTCAGCATTTGGGCTCGTCCCCAGCCTGTTTCTTCGTAAGGCTGTCGGGTCCAGCAGGCTCCAGATCAGCATAGAAGAACCCTCAGTTAGGGGATGGAAACTGGAAGATTACATTGTTTTGGGAAAATGGAAAAGACACACAGGGAGCTAAACTGAATACCGGATTCTTCCAGTGTCTGAAAATCCCACTGAGATGTTTAGACTCTCTGTCTAAGAAGATCTCAACATTTAGACCATCACTAACCAAGGGGATCTCTTTATTTAAATTATATCTGTCCAAGGATGTCTCTGTATTTAGACTGTATCTGTCCAAGGAGATCTCTGGATTTAGACTGTATCTGTCCAAGGGGATCTCTGCATTTAGACTGTATCTGTTCAAGTGTGTCTCTGCATTTATACTGTATCTGTCCAAGGAGATCTCTGCATTTAGACTGTATCTGTCCAAGGATGTCTTTGCATTTAAACTGTATCTGTCCAAGGATGTCTCTGTATTTAGACTGTATCTGTCCAAGGAGATCTCTGGATTTAGACTGTATCTGTCCAAGGGGATCTCTGCATTTAGACTGTATCTGTTCAAGTGTGTCTCTGCATTTATACTGTATCTGTCCAAGGAGATCTCTGCATTTAGACTGTATCTGTCTTAGGAGCTATCTGTATATTGATTTTATCTGTCCCAGTGGATCTCAACATTCAGACTCTACAGTAACTACCCAAGTAAATCTCTGCATTTACACTTCAGTTCTACATGTTGGTCCATGGTCCCCCAAGTGGTGAAATAGTGTTTGTGTGTGTGTGTTTCTCTGGATGAGGATGTCTTTGGGATTTTCCCGTTAGCTCTCCAGTCATCCTCTTTCCCGTTCACCTCTGACAAACTCAAAACACAGAGACGGTTTGTCCAACCCCAGCCCAGCCCAGCCATCCACCCAGTTGAGTTCCCAGCAGTTAGCTAGTCAGACTTGTCTGAAAGGTCTAATTATGTCATAAACAATCTGTTTTTACAGTCAGGGACAACTGACTAATGGACATGAGGGCTCACACACACAAACACACACACATACATACACGTACATACCTTAACTACACACACCCACACAGAGCAATATGTAAATGCAGACACATACACACACACAGAACCCAACATATACAACGACAAAACACTTGGTGTATATCCCTGCTCATCATTGATGAAAGCAGAATGTGGAACATTTACATGTTGTTGACAGAGGAACATATCAAATCAATCTAATTTATTTTATAAAGCCCTTTTTACATCAGCAGTTGTCACAAAGTGCTTCCACAAAACACCCGGCCTGAAAACCCCAGGGAGCAAACAACATTAGTGATGAACTTCAGTGGCTAGGAAAAACTCCCTAAGAAAGCCAAAATGTAGGAAGAAACCTATAGAGGAACCAGGCTTTGTATATGTTATTGACAGGAACGTATATGTTGTTGGCAGAGGAACATTTACGTTGTTGACAGAGGAACATATATGTTGTTGACAGCTGAATGTCCATATTGTACATTGTTGACAGAGGAATCTCCATAATTATGTTGTCCAATATCCTGGCCTTGAAAAATCCCTCATTAACTGACCACATTAATGACCCAGACCGCAGCTGTTACTCAGTGTCTAGTACATTAACAAAACCATCCATTCCTCTTCCCCTCTTCCTCCCATTTTTCCTGCGTCTTTCCCATTCCCTCTAAATAAATAAATCAGCAGATTCCTTTATGTAAATACAGATCTAGTGGTGTTTTGCTGTTCCTGGCGAACATGTTTTTTCTTATCCATTTAGAACGCTTCTTCTACAAGGGTTCTAATCAGAACACTTCTGAGTTCCAGATTCTACCAGGAACCCAAAAGTGGTTCTGTCTGGACCCAAAAAAGGGTTCAACAAAAGAGACAGTTGAAGCATTCATTTTTATATAAAACCCTGTTTCCAAAAAAGCTGGGCCGTGGCGTAAAATGCTAATATAAACAGAATGCCTATTTTGTATTGTCAATCAAAAAATACATGCCAGTTTTGAATTTAATGCCAGCAACACATTGCATGCTCTATTGCATGCTTTATTGGGTTACGGTCAGGTGATTGACTTGGCCAGTCTAAAACCTTCCACTCTTTTCCCCTGATGAAGTCTTTTGTTTTGTTGGCAGTGTGCTTTGGTTCATTGTCTTGCTGCATGATAAACTTCCTCCCGATTAGTCTCAATGCATTTCTCTGTAAATTGGCATACAAAATCATTCTGTACACTACTGAATTCATTCTGCTGCTACCATCATCAGTTACATCATCAATAAATATTAATTAGCCTGTTCCAGAAGCAGCTATGCACGCCCAAGCCATGACATTACCTCCACCATGCTTCACAGATGAGCTTGAATGCTTCGGATCATAAGCAGTTCCTTTCTTTCTCTCATCAGTCCATAAGATTGTTTTCAATAACTTTTGTGGTTCATCTCTGTACAAATTTCAATCTGGCCTTACTATTCTTACTGCTGATGAGTGGTTTGCATCTTGTGGTGTGGCCTCTATATTTCTGCTCTCTGAGTCTTCTTCAAACAGTGGATTGTGATACCTTCACCCCTGCACTGTGGAGGTCATTGGTGATGTCACTTAGTAATGTTTTGGGGGTTTTCTCATGATATTTCTGTCATGAACTACCGTTGTTTTTTTTGGCCAACCTGTTCGACGTCTGTTGCTCAGTACACCAGTAGTTTCTTTCTTTTTCAGGACATTCCAAATTGTTGTGCTTGCTATGCCCAATGTTTGTCCAATGGCTCTGGTCGATTTTCTTTCTTTTCTCAGCTTGTTAATTGGCTTGCTTTTCTCCCATGGACAAATCTCTGGTCTTCATGTTGGTTTATCCTCTTTTACAAGAAATGCAGTCTTTATAGGTTTAAACCAAGGATGGAAACTTAGACTAGTCATGCAGAGCTATTTAATGTTTGAACAATCAACCTAAAAGGCAACACCTGGGCAACTAGAAACATATCAGTCACATGTTCCAATCGTTTTGCTCACCTGAAAAATGTGTGGATTCAAAGTATGGTTTGTCCTGAGCTGTTTAGCACATCTAGATGTGAATACCAGGAAATGAAAGCTGACATTCTGAACATGGTGACAATCACAATAAAGTAGAAAATCAGTTTTTAATTCCACTGAGCAGTTTGTTTTTGGCTGTTCAGGTAGACCCAGTCTGTCTCTGTTCAGGTAGACCCAGTCTGTCTCACACACACACACACACACACACACACACATACATACACAATACTACAGACTCAAATACTAGACCACTGTTCTTCAATGTCCCCCCTAAATACTCCTCCCCTCTTACTCCTCCTCCCCTCTTACACCTCTTACACCTGACTCCTCCTCCCCCCTGACTCCTCCTCCCCTCTGACACCCCTTCCACCTGACTCCTCCCCTCAGACACCTCTTCCACCTGACTCCTTCTCCCCTCTAACACCTCCTACACCTGACTCCTCCCCTCTGACCTTTTCCACCTGACTCCTCTTCCCCTCTTACACCTCTTCCATCTGACTCCTCCTCCCCTCTAACACCTCCTCCCCCCTGACTCTTCCTCCCCTCTGACTCCTCCTCCCCTCTGACACCTCCTACACCTGACTCCTCCCCTCTGACCTTTTCCACCTGACTCCTCCTCCCCTCTGACACCTCTTCCACCTGACTCCTCCTCCCCTCTAACACCTCCTCCCCCCTGACTCCTCCTCCCCTCTGACTCCTCCTCCCCTCTGACACACCTTCCACCTGACTACTCCTCCCCTCTGACACCTCTTCCACCTGACTCCTTCTCCCATCTGACACCTCCTGCACCTGACTCCTCCCCTCTGACCTTTTCCACCTGACACCTCCTCCACCTGACTTCGTCATGTTGTTGTCCAGGACACCGTCAGAAGCTGGAGGATCCACCTAAACCAGGGCTGTTCTCCGACCGTCTCAGTGAGCTTGAGCGAATCAGACAGACCACCATGAGGGTTGCCGTGCCGACGCAGGCCCAACGACAGCCGCTCAACGCTGGACCGAACTCCTTCAACCCCCAGGGACAGACACAGATACCAGGTGAGATCCAGGCCCTCCACATGAACACCGGGAACCCCAAACACTCTTCACCTTTCACCCCCAACACGCACAGGGAGTTTCCCAAATGTCCTTTTTGGCTCCTGCCAAGGGGACTAGTGAATGACAAAATCCACCAGAAAAGCATATTTATTTACCGGCCAAAAAAATTCATTAACATTTTGTGTCATGTGTACATTAAACACTATTTGAATACAAACTTTTTATTTCCAATGACAAATTAGTTGTTTTCTGCTTTTATCTTTGGCTTACAGGCCCCACACAGAACTCATCACTACATCCTCAGTATCACACTGTAACCAGCCTCTTGAAACTCCTTTGTCTCCAAACCTCAAATTCTCACAAAATGTTATTTTTCTGTTTGATGCTACATACATTTTTTTAGGTATCTTTTCCTTGTATTTCTTCCTTGCCAACTTGTATATCTTGCTTGTCAGCTTTCTTAACATTATTTGACAATACTTACTGATCATTCCCTAATAACCTAAGTACTCAATCATTCTTTTAAACTGAATCACCTCCCAGATTTATAACAAAATCCCTCTCCAAACCTAATAAAAGCAAACAACAATAACATAAAAAAATCTGATCAGTCCAACTTATAATGTTGTTTACCTTATATAATGTATTCTTAAAATAGTAATTTGTTTAATTTATATTTTACCCCACATAGTTTTTCCTCATAAAATTTAAACAATACACACAATCTACCGCAGGCATTTTTTTTAGGCGAAATACGAACTCCAGACATCTTATTGCTACTGCCAAATCTCTAATGTTACCTGCATGACGCTAATCCATTGTAGCTATGGAGTTGTGACAGCTAGCTTCTTACCTTGGGTTGTCGCTGTGACGATGGCTATCTTACCTCAGACGATGGCTAACTTACCTCAGACGATGGCTATCTTACCTCAGACGATGGCTATCTTACCTCAGACGATGGCTATCTTACATCAGACGATGGCTATCTTACCTCAGACGATGGCTATCTTCATAGGAATGTGACAACCACTTGATGCAGCTAATTGCAGAGCTGCTCGGAGTGTCACTCTTCACCTTTAACCCCAAACACTTACAGGTGTCACTCTTCACCTTTAACCCCAAACACTTACAGGTGTAACTGTTCACCTTTAACCCCTAACACTTACAGGTGTAACTCTTCACCTTAAACCCCTAACACTTACAGGTGTAACTCTTCACATTTAACCTCAACATTTGTCTTGTAATTCACCTCCTCCGTCACCTCCTCAGTCACCCCGTCTTGTCATTCGCCTCCTCAGTCACCTCCTCAGTCACCCCGTCTTGTCAGTCACCTCCTCAGTCACCTCCTCAGTCACCTCCTCATTCACCTCCTCAGTCACCTCCTCAGAGAGGTCTCACCTGGGCAGGCTACTAATAATACCTGTTTTCCCTTTCAAGAGAAAAGCTGCACGTCAATATTAATGCACCTATTTACTCACAGCAAACGACTCCACCTAACCGTCATTATAATAGTCAATATTATGCACCTCACAGTTGCCTCACAAAATACAGCAACGGCTCCCAGGGAGCTACACACCACACCTAGTCTTGTTTGTCGGTCAGAGTAAACAACTCCCTCTGAACTGCATCACTAATCTCATGGTCAATTCCAAACTGACCTACAAAATCCCTTGGTGAAGCCGACCAGCCGGGTCTGTGCCGGCCCGCTAAAACCACGGGAGCTGTCAACAACGATGGGAGCCGTCTGAAGTGCAGATGACCCAGAAACACACAACTCACCTTTAACCCCTCATCTGGTATCTAATGCTGTAGCAGTCGCGGTCGACATGGAATATATATAATACCCAAAGGCTACTTTGGGCAAGGAAAAGAAAACATGAACTTTGTTATTCTGAGGCTGTTTCGTAACGGTGACTCTCAAACACCGTCAGTACATGGATGAGGAACATATTCAAGCCTTCCATGTTTTATCTCCTGAAGCTCTCCGGTTCCATCCAACCAAACGGCTGATCTGACCATCACAGCTCTGTGTATGAGACATCACCAGTAATACAACTAGCACGTTGGTCTAGACCTCTAGAATGAACCTGGTTAATGAATCACAGTCCACTCGTTTTCTGAACCGTCTCTGCCCTGACAGAAAGGCAGAACCATGGGCAGACAAAGATGGCTGTTCTAGCAAACAGGACAGTCTTCATCCTCTTCTCCCTCTTCTCATTCCTCCACCTCAATACCCTCTTCCTCTCTCCTCCTCCTCTCTAACTCCTCTCTGTTCTCCTCCAGACCCTCGTCAGTCGCAGTCATCTCCTCCCTGGTCGTATGAGCAGTCATACCAGTCCTATCTGAGTCCCATGTCGTCTCCTTCTATCCACTCCACCACCCCACTGTCCTCCAGCCGAGCCACTGGACTGCCCAACATCTCCGATGTTCCCCGACGCCTGCCCGGTAACCAACACGCACACACACACACACACACACCCATGCACGCACGCACGCACACACACACACACACGTGCACACACACACGCACGCGCACACACACACCCATGCACGCACGCACGCACACACACACACACACACGTGCACACACACACGCACGCGCACACACACACGCACGCACACACACGCACGCGCACACACACACACGCGCACACACGCGCACACACACGCACACACACACACACACACGCACACACACACACGCACACACACACACACAAACACACACACACACACACACAAACACACACACACACACACACACACTGCCTCAGAGGCACTTTTTTCTAAAAGAGCTACTAAATCCCAAAACTAAATGAATTTGAATTTGCACAATGATTTGTTTTTCTTTTACTCTGCTGAAGCTTTGAATTTCCAAACATCAGCGTCTACCCCTCTAAATGTGTACGTTACGATCCGTCAGAAACATGGCCTGGGTTTATGTTCCTCTGTTAGCTAATTCCCATGTAGACTTGGATGTACAACCCTAACCCTATAGGCTGTGCTCTGTTCCTCTAAACAGTGGTTAGGACAAATCTTTTTTTAAACAGTGGAAAAAAGCGATTGTTTCCTTGTTTCCCCTGGATGCGAGGCTTTGAACCCTGGAGACGATGGGTAATAACAGGCCTTAGTTAATGACAGACTGACGGACAAATAAACCCATTTTATACGATGCCTCTTTCGCATTGCATGCTGGGTACTTATTGACGGTTGTGTGAAGCGCTGCATCTGCATGTTCCTGTCACTGTCTCCTCTCCCTCCCCTGCCTTCTCCCGCCCTCCCTCTTTATATCCTGTTCTCTCCCTTTCTCTTAAACTTTCCCTTTCTCCTCCTCTCCCTTCTCGCTCCCTCCTCCTCGTCTCTCTCTCTCTCGGTTGGGAGGCGAATGTTGCTGGACCAGTTGGTCTGTACACCTGTGTGAGGCTCTGCCAGGAGTTACACCCTAATTCCTCCTCCCAACAGTACACCACGGGCCAGCGGGAACCAATGAGCTGTGTTTGTGTGCGCGTGCGCGTGTGAGAGAGGGCGCATGTGAGAGGTTGACATCCTGCCAGCTGTCAGTCTGTTCGGATTAGGATGCTGTACTTCTTCCTCCTGGTTTGATCTCACCTGTTTCACACCTTCTGTTTTCTGTCTCTCACACAGACAGGGTTAGGTTGTCCATTTTCTTCTTTGTTTGTGTGTAAAGTCAAAGGGTCTCAGCTGTTACTTGTTAATTCCCAACCTAAATTAAGCTGCAGGGTCCTACTGACTCAGCTGTGACCTGGTGATGCTTCCTCTACCAAGGAACAACAGAACCCAGTTGCTTTAGAACCAGAACATTGGAATATCAGTGACTCAGAAAGTTCATCAGTCAAACACCAAATTCGGAAGTGAGATTCAAAGGTTTGTGGTTCACGAAATACTAAATATTTAGACAACAAAGCCTCTGCTTTCATTTAGCTTAACAAAGCTTGATCTGGCTCCTCATCACAGCACACACACACACAC
>JACXGJ010013285.1:0-16522 GCA_016801105.1 Esox niger | reverse complement strand
ACTTCTTTCTTACTTCTTATCTCCAGTCTGCCATGTCAATATGTATTATTCTTTATGTTCACAGTCCGTGCAACTATGAAACCGGCTTTGCCTGAAAACTTCAATATTGCCCAGCTGTTGAAAACCGACATTCAGCTGCATGCTGAAGTTAGACCAAGGTTTGTATTACCGTAGGTCAATTAAATGACTATATTAATACAAAAATGTTTGGTGAATTTAACAACCTTCTCCATTTCCTGTAGCATTGCCATGCAATCATTTGCTGTGATGGGAGTAAACACCAAATTCCTCCAGGCTGCACTGATCGCAAGAGCTAAGGTCCACACAGTTGTCCCTGCCAAAATCACAGCAAGACTTGACATCGCTAATGGCCACTTCAAGATCGAGGCTTTGCCCGTTTCTGCTCCTGAGCACATTGTTGCTGCTCAGTAAGTACAATGGTTTTCTGGGTCAATGACAAAGTTATAATAGATGTTAGAGATGTTATTGTAGAACCCTGCCACCACAGTAGATTTGAGATCTATGTTCCTTCAACAGAGTTGAGACCTTTGCAGTAGCAAGAAATGTGGAGGATCTTCAAGCCGAGAGATTAACTCCCTTGATTCCTGACAAAGCATCAAGCCTACAGATTTCCAGAGACATATCAAATATGACTGACTCTGGAGACTCCTTTATGGACAGTTTGGTGAGTTCAGATGACATTTTCATTTAAAAATAGATTCACATGAGCATGGTGAAACCACAGATTATCAACAAGGATATTTAATTATGTTCTATATTGATGCTATTTTTCAGGAAAGATCATCTGAGATCACTGATTCTAAACTGTCATCCACCTACAAGTCCAGACAGCAGCTTGAGAAGTCATTATGTGCTGAAAGACTTGGAATCAATGCATGCATAGAGATTGCCTCTGAGAATGCTGCCTTCATCAGAAACTCTCTTCTCTACAACATGGTTGGAAATCATTCAGTCATTATCGCTGTGAAACCAGGCAAGCATGCTATACGTTGAATATCTAATATTCATATGTTAAATGTATTTCTAAATAATTTTGCATTTCATCTAAATGTATATTGCTTGTCAATTTAGCTTCATCTGGAGCTGAAATTGAGAGACTGGAGTTTGAAGTTCAGGTTGGACCCAAAGCTGCAGATAAGATCATCAAAGTAATCACAATTAACGATGATGAGGACGCTCCAGAGGGGAAAGCAATCCTGTTGAAGCTCAAAAAAATGCTGGTACCTGGTCTAAGGAACAAAACAAGATCTTCATCCAGCAGCTCTAGTTCCAGCAGCTCTAGTTCCAGCAGCTCTAGTTCCAGTAGTTCTAGCTCCAGCAAATTACAGAGCAGCAGATCATCTAGCTCCTCTATGTCCAGCTCCAATTCAAGCTCCTCCAGTTCCTCCAGCTCTCGTCGCTCCATGGTCAGGATACTGTTGGGTCACACACTTTTTACAAACAGATAGGAATAATGTATAATGGATATTTAAAATTCAAATGTTTTTTCCATAAATAGGGTGAGGATTACAACCGCAACTTCACCAGAAATCACAAGGTAGAATGTTATTTATAAATGGATTTACATCAAATGGAAATAGTTGTATACAAAACAGTATATGAATGTATAAGTACTTCCTTATGTTCCCAGATGATTTGTTTTATTTTGTGTTTTCAGGTCTCCCAAGGAATCTCAAAAAGCAGGAGTACTGCCTCTAGCTTCCAGGAAATCTACAATCAGGTAAAATATCAACAGCACAACTTGAGTCAAGATGATCATGTCATTCCTTTTGTTCACCAAGAAAGTGCACAGAGTATTAAAATAATTCCTCCTCTCAGGCCAGATTCCTTGGCGAGAATCTTGCCCCTGAGGTGGTCATTCTGGTCCGTGCAGTGAGAAAAGACCAGAAGCAGGCAGGATACCAGGTGGCTGCTTACTTGGACAAGGCTACTTCCAGACTTCAGATCATCCTGGCTGCCATTGCTGAAGATGACAACTGGCAATTGTGTGCTGATGGCGTTCTGCTCAGCAAACACAAAGTCAATGTGAGATCAATCATATATAGATGGTTCTACAATATGAGTCTTCTCATTGTACCTGGTTTCCTGTGGTAACAATAATCTCTATTATATCCTCATAGATTATTACACTTTTTTTCTCTTAATCAGGCCAAGATTGCTTGGGGTGCAGAGTGCAAGGAATATAAGACCTTCATCACTGCAGAGACTGGTCTTGTTGGTGAAAGCCCTGCAGCTCGTCTGAGGGTGTCTTGGGAGAGACTTCCCAAGGTTCCCAAGACCATTAGACGTTATGTCAAGATGTACGGTTAATGTACATTTTTCTGTCAACATGTATGGTATTGGTGTCATATTCTATGTTAAGATGAACCATGACTGTATATAATATTTGAATAATGTTACAGAAAGAATCAAGAACCATTTCTAATTGATTTAACCTTTTCTTCTCTAGCATGTCTGAATACATCCCAGAGTACATTCCATCCTACCTGGCTAAGTGGATTCCAGTTCAAAAAAGCAAAAATAGTCAGAAACAGATTGAATTAACTGTGGTTGTTGCATCTGAAAGGACCCTGGATGTAATTCTGAAGACACCCAAGGTGAGGAACATTCTTTCTTTCACAAAAGTCTTTTTGCTGTTTTGTTCTTTAGACTCCTCTTTTGGGTTAACTGTTTCTGGTAAATATCTACTTCACAGATGACCCTGTCTAAACTGGGTGTAAACCTCCCATATCCTCTGCCCATTGAGTCTTTGAATGGTCTTTCTCCTTTTGATGGAGACATGGTCAGCAAAATTCACTCCGTTTTTAGTGAAGCCACCTCAGGTCAGAAGAAATAATAATCGAAAAAAGCTTTTCACACTAAACAGAAGGTTACCAGTTTCAAGGAATTAATTCATGTCTGTTCATTGTTTTGCAGCTCAATGTAGCATGGTCAAAGATACATTGACAACATTCAACAACAGGAGATTCAAAAACGAGATGCCACTTTCTTGTTACCAAGTTTTGGCTCAGGATTCCACCCCTGAGCTCAAATTCATTGTTCTTCTGAAGAAGGATCACTCATCTGAACAAAACGAAATCAACGTGAAAGTCTCCGACATGTAAGTGTTATTGTTGAAAACAACTTTTGACACATATGTCTAAGTTCTCCCAGTAACACATTGTATCACTCCCTGACATTTCCAGTGATGCTGACCTGTACCTTGAGGACGATGAAGTGATGCTGAAGGTTAATGGAATGGAAATTCCCATCAGCAACCTGCCATACCAGGACCCCTCAGGTTTCTGGTTATGTTTCTAAGACATTATCCTTATATAAATGAATCAAATGTTCTGTAGAAATAATATCACAGAAAATAAACTACAACATTGAACTTCTTTCTAAAGGCTCCATCGAGATCAGAGAGAAGCATGAAGGCCTGTCTCTGAAGGCCCCAAGTCACGGTCTCCAAGAAGTCTACTTTGATAAGACTTCATGGAAGGTGATGATTTTATGTGAAAATAAAAAATATAAGTGGCTTTGTGGATAGAACGTGTTTAAAGGGTACAACAACCTCTGCTGGAGTAATTCTAAGTGTTTGTATGGTTTTGGCTCTCAGGTTCAAGTTGTGGACTGGATGAAGGGAAAGATTGGTGGAATCTGTGGAAAGGCTGATGGAGAGATCAGACAGGAGTACAGTATGCCCAATGGCCGTCAGACCAAGAGCCCAGTCAGCTTTGCCCATTCCTGGGTACTTGCGTCTGTGAGCTGCCGTGATAAATCTCGTATGTCCTATCCTACATCCTGTACTGTATGAATCTAACAACTCTCAGCTGATTTAGTTACAGTGATTCCCCAGAAATGTTGTGTTGAAGACGGGTCCGTGAAAAGTATTTAGACCTGTGCACTTTGTACAATATCTTAGACATTTGAAGGTGCTTCAGATCCCTGACTTCACATTTGACATATCATTACTGTATGTCTTTGTCCCAGAATGTCGCATGAAGCTGGAGTCTGTGAAGCTGGACAGACAGGTGACTTTGGAAGGTCATAAGTCCAAATGCTACTCAGTTGAGCCTGTCCTGCGATGCCTCCCTGGCTGCGTTCCACTGAGGACAACCGCCGTCACCATTGGCTACCACTGCCTGCACCACGGTGAGTCCACAACAAAAAAACTGAGGAATACATTGACAAGACAGAAGCCCAAGGCCTAAATCAGCTGACCCGTGAGTAGAAGTGATTGTGGTGAGCCAGGGTTTGAAGAGTAGCTATTTATGACAAGCTATTTATTGCCATTCTTGTTGTGAGTCAAGACATTGTTCCAGTCGTTGATGTTGTTTGTGATGTCAGCATGTCTGGATGGGCCCGCACGTTGTCCTACAACATGTTCATAATCAAGGAACCTATGCAAAGGTCCTTTAGCTTATCATTTAAACACCATCAAACCAGAACCTCTGCCACTAAGTAATGACTTGATTTTCTTTCGTAGCTACAATGAAATTGACAGTATGGCATTTCACATGTTTGGTCCTGGGTTATAAAAGCAAAGGTGTAATCACATAACATCAGCAAGCCAGGGGTTTTAACCTAGGAAATGGCACACAGGAGCCCAGCGTAGGTACCAAAGGATGGCAGGCAGGGGATTGTCCAGCAAAAATAAGGAATGGGCCCATTCAAGTCATTATGTTCTAATCGTGTGTAATATATAGCAAATAAAGAAAGTTAAACTAATTTGTTGGTTTTGATTCTTTCGTATTGCAGATTCCAACCTGAATTTGGAGAGTTTGCGGGGCATCTATGATAAGAATGTGGACGTAAGGGAGAAGACAGAAGCCCACGTTGCTTGTCGCTGCTCAGAGGATTGTGCTTAAGGCCCCATGGCTGAATAATGAAGCATTAATTGTCTTTTAATATAGGTTGAAATCCGCTGTATATCGAATACTTAAATAATAAAGCAATCAGATTCTTCTAAATATTCCTCTCCAGTATCTTCTTTGGTTTACACACAATTGGAGCAGTGTCATTTTTAAGTAGACCCAGATTGTTTTATTAAAGCAATAAGATACATGTTGGTGGTGTATGGCAGTTATAACAAAATTAAGTTCTTAGACATCGCACAGGTTACTTGCATTGCTTATGTATCGATGCATATCATCAGCATGAATTGAGATTTGATACTATGAATTATGGGAAAGGACTGTAGTCAGGAGACTGATGCGCCTCAGTGACTGGTTCAAGCTAAAGGCCAAACAGCAATGTAGTGAGGAGGCATTCCTGACGTGACCCTCCTTCAACATTAAATTGGTCAGAGTATTTACTCAGTAGAAACCATTGCAGTGGGTTTAGAAAAAGCATTTTATTCATATTATTAAATGTTTGCCAAAACCAAACAGTTTGGGCATTAACATAAATACTGCCATTCAAGCCAATCAAAGAGAAACCATAGCCAACAAAAGATCTGCGTCTTATGACTAATTAAAATATGAAGTAAACAATGATCGTTATCTGAAGCCAAGTGTGATTAAATTAATCCAGTGTGGTCAAGGTATGCCAGATAAACCTGCGGAGTGATAAAGGACATTACTAAGATCGTTCCATTGATCTTCATCGATCCTTATCTTTAATAAAAGTGATTATTATAAGGTGAACATTATTGTTGTATTGAAATACCCTGTAAAACTTGCTTTTTAAGAATGTAACGCATCATATCACATTGATAGTAGACAAATTGAAATGTCAGAGAAATTTAAATAATTAAATTACAGCATCTATAAGACATCAATATTGCAGACATTTCTCAAAAAAAAATCAAGCCATACATTACTTTTGAAAATGTAGAATCTAAGAAGCCAGTTCTTTGTTCATTAAAGATTGTTCATCGTGATAAATGTAGGTTATGTTTGTTGTGGGTTATTAGCTGGTTGTAGGCTATTAGCTGATGCTTTGTAGCCTGCGTTCTAGGTTAATGCCTCACAATCAAACAGACACACATGAACCCTAAACCAGCAAGCAACACAATTGGAAAGACCCCTTTCAAACTGTTCAACCGGAAATCTGTATATACAATGACCTTTCAGTGTGTCACGGCAAAGTTCCCAGAAACACAGCAAGCACAGTCACACCCACATACAGACACATAACATAAACACCTACACACAACCCACACCTCTCTATTCAGAATGACCTATATTGCAAATGCTCCCTGTTTTCATTTCTGTTCCTTGTTTTTATATCCTCAGCAGTGTTTTTGTAGTTTTTTTTTCAGGACACATGTCCTGTCTCTCAGTAAAGACCTTTCTCCTGCGCCTTAAAAACTCTAGCAGAAACAATGAAACACTTATCAATGCACTGTATCAATCAAACAATCAAATGCCTAGGAAAAACTCCATAAGAAGGCTGACATTTTGGAAGAAACCTAGAGAGGAACCAGGCTCAGAGGGCTGAACATTCCTCTTCTGGCTGTGCCGGGTGAACATATTAAAAGTACAAATTGTAACAGTTAATAGATGCATGTCGGCTGAGCCCAGAGTTGAAACTAGTCCAGATCTGAGGCATGACCAGATGGACAAGGACAGGGACAGATGGGGGGGGTCAGCAGAGTGCCAGCTGAAATCGTCAGGTATCGTCTTGATCCTCAACACAACCAGGAGAACTTTGGACTGGGACCGCAACGAGTCAAGCCTGGTACTCCGCAGGTCTGGGCCAAGACCTCAAATATAGACCCTACTCCCCCAGCACAATTATATAGCAGCGTATGACGTTGGGGCTGAGACGGGGTCCAGTGACACTGTGGCCCTATCCGGAGGAGGCCCACGGACAGGGCCCAACAGGCAGGAAATCAATCCACCCACATTGCCAAGCATCAACTAAAAGGACATCCATCAACCGCAATCATCCTGAATGAGGGCCGAGTATTGCCAGCAGAGCACAGCCCAATGGCACAAGTGCGCAACAGAGAAACAACAACAAGCCAGTGACTCCGCCCCCGAATGGCATTGGAGGGAGGGCATCCCAGTGGAGATCAGAGCCCACCTGGCAAGACAGCACGTGTGGACAGTATCAAGCCTTTCTGGTCACCTTCACGCCCCTGGGCCAGACTACACTTAATCATAGACCAGGCTGAAGAGATGAATCTTTAGTAGACACTTGAAGGTTTGCACTGAGTCCGCATTTCTAATTGGCAAATTCTAATTGGCAAATCATTCCACAGTAGTAGAGCTCTATGAGAGAAAGCCCTGCCTCCGGCTGTTTGTATAGACATTTTAGGTACTATTAAAAGGCCTGCGTCTTGTGATCTAAGGTTACGTGCAGGTATGTATGGCTGGATCATTTCAGCGAGATAAGTAGAAGCAAGTCCATGTACTGATTTATAGGATAACCTTGGAAAACCTTGAACTCACCCTTAACCCTAACAGGCAGCCTGTGTACAGAGGCTAGTCCTGGAGTAATGTGTTCAGATTTTTTTGTTCTAGTCAGGATTCTAGCAGCCATGTTCAGCACTAATTGACATTTATTTATTGTAGCATGTGAATCAGTACAAAAGACAGGTCCTGTAATGACAAGTTGGATGAAGGAATAGATCCAAGCGCCGAGCAAAGGACTCCTTCATTATGGAGAACAAAAGGGACCAGGCTGTAGCGAAAAAGGGCAGGCAAATGGTCAGAACCAGACGAAAAACATAGGCAGGAGGTTGAAAAACAAGTGGGGAACTCCAGAAAGGCAGTCGGTAGGCAGGTGAAGGTCAGGATATCAAAGTAGGCGTATTTCAGTAGCAGGTTCAACTGCTTGGGCAAACCATGCTCAGTAGAATAGTACACACAAACATTTCCTCACAAGGACTGACAGCAAACACAGAACTTATATAGCGGGTAGAACGAGACACAGGTGGAAACAATAATGGGGAATAGGCTACGTTCAAAAACATCGAAAGAGAACAGGGCACATTCAAGATCTCACAGGTCCACCCAATGCATTGGAAAAAATTATCATATAATCTCTACTGTTTGACCAGCCAGGGGGTTTTGTTTGGGGGCTGGGTGTTTTATCTACTGTTTTCTATCACTGCAGAGGCTGCAAGGCCTTCTGTCACTTTTTAAATGGTTGATTTTGAGACATATGTTTCCTGTTACTTCTAGTATTGTGCTTGGCAGCACTGGTAGCGATTCTGCCAATGTCAAAAATCTGTTTTCAATAACATATATAGTTTCACCTGTTATCTTACAGGGGTCTTTCAGAGCATAGAATGTTGCCCTGGTTTACATATAGTTGTTAAGATAAGCCTTGAGTTGCTAAATCTTATCTGATAAAGGTTGCTCTTTAATTCAGGTATGCGTTCAGCACAAGTACTGAACGGATTTCACGAGTTTGTCAGTATTGTTCCTGTGATTGAGTTCAGATACGGTTCAAGGTCTGTCTTGAATCAGTGGAATATTCCTTGTACCCATTGAACTCAGTTGTGAATGGGCGTTTGCTGAGTAAACAGGTTTTTGCATGAAATGAATAAAGGCAGTTGAAACATGGTTTAGGCTCTTCTAAATGTTTACCTTCTATGAAGACGTTCGGTTCAACATGCTAATCAGATTCATTTCAGAATGCCTTAAATCTCACTGGCAAATAGAATTTGGTAGAATATATATGTACATCCACTGCTGTTAACTGAACATAAAAAATCATCAAAACCGATGCATGTACTTTTCTACAAAGCCTAGAAACACTTTTATTCATGCATTTATGATGCAAACACACACACCTGCCTGATAAAAGAGAGCCATGAAACAAATTTTTCAGATACTTGTGGAAGCAATAAATGGTGGGATTATGTCAAAGAAACAAGATGTTATTTGTAAACTGTCCATCCAGTATGGATGGAAATACTCTCACATCAATGCTGGTAGTCTGTATTCTAATCCCATCATTTTAAAATTTCAAATCCGAAGTGCTGGAGAACAAAGGCAAAACAACATTTGTGTCACTATCCAAGTACTTATGGACTGCACTGTATACAGTCATTAACAAACGTCTTACTGTATTCCTGACAAATGTTTTTGAAAGCTGTTTATCTGAGCAGAAAGTGTTTCTCAGTCTCTGCACACTCTGGAACTGTATCCTACCTGGAAGATAACTTTGACCAGGGGATGTTGAGATGACCTGATTTTACCCAGCAGGTTCTTTTCACTTGTAAGATCTCAGATCTGGGTCCTACTCTCTTCTCTCTATACACAACGCAGGGTTTTAGTACTCAAGTCCTACTCTCTTCTCTCTATACACAGAGCAGGGTTTTAGTACTCAAGTCCTACTCTCTACTCTCTATACACAGAGCAGGGTTCTGGTACTCAAGTCCTACTCTCAAACTCAAGTTTGGCTCAACTCACGATTTCCAGGACTCATGACTCGGCTTGGACTGGGCTATGGAGATCGATTTCTATCGAAATGTTGTAAACTTGTAAATAGCAGGTCACAAATACATACCGCAAGTCACAAATACATAATGCAACTGTCTAATAAAAATTACTGACAAGAAATATATGTAGAGTGGGGCGAACATGTATTTGATACACTGCTGAATTTGCAGGTTTTCCTACTTACAAAGCATGTAGAGGTCTGTAGACGGAATCTAAAACAAAAATAATAAAATAATAATTAACAATAATTTATTTGCATTTTATTGCATGACATTAGTATTTGATCACCTACCAACTTGTAAGAGTTCCGGATCTTTACAGGCCTGTTAGTTTTTCTTTAACTCATCACTGGTTCTCCACTGATTACCTGTATTAACTGCAACAATTTGAACTCGTTACCTGTATAAAAGACACCTGTCCACACACACAATCTAACAGACTCCAACCACTTCACAATAGCTAAGACCAGAAAGCTGTGTAAGGACATCAGGGATAAAATTGTAGACCTGCACAAGGCTGGAATGGGCTACAGGACAATAGGCAAGCAGCTTGGTGAGAAGGCAACAACTGTTGGCGCAATTATTAGAAAATGGAAGAAGTTCAAGATGACAGTCAATCTCCCTCGGTCTGGGGCTCCATGCAAGATCTCACCTCGTGGGGTATCAATGATCATGAGGAAGGTGAGGGATCAGCCCAGAACTACACTGCAGGACCTGGTCAATGACCTGAAGAGAGCTGGGACCACTGTCTCAAAGAAAACAATTAGTAGCACACTACGCCGTCATGGATTAAAATCCTGCAGTGCACGCAAGGTCCCCCTGCTCAAGCCAGCGCATGTCCAGGCCGGTCTGAAGTTTGCCGATGACCATCTGGATGATCCAGAGGAGGAATGGACGAAGGTCATGTGGTCTGATGAGACAAAAATGTTGCTTTTTGGCCTAAACTCCACTCACCATGTTTGGAGGAAGAAGAAGGATGAGTACAACCCCAAGAACACCATCCCAACCATGAAGCATGGAGGTGGAAACATCATTCTTTGGGGATGCTTTTCTGCAAAGGGGACAGGATGGCCGCACCATATTGAGGGGAGGATGGATAGGGCCATGTATCGCTAGATCTTGGCCAACAACCTCCTTCCTTCAGTAAGAGCATTGAAGATGGGTCGTGGCTGGGTCTTCCAGCATGACAATGACCCGAAACACACAGCCAGGGCAACTAAGGAGTGGCTTCGTGAGAAGCATCTCAAGGTCCTGAAGTGGCCTAGCCAGTCTCCAGACCTGAAACCAATAGAAAATCTTTGGAGGGAGCTGAAAGTCCGTATTGCCCAGCGACAGACCCGAAACCTGAAGGATCTGGAGAAGGTCTGTATGGAGGAGTGGGCCAAAATCCCTGCTGCAGTGTGTGCAAAACTGGTCAAGAACTACCAGACACATATGATCGCTATAATTGGAAACCAAGTTTTATGTACCAAATATTAAGTTCTGCTGTTCTGATTTGTCAAAGACTTATATCATGCAATAAAATAAATTATTTAAAAATCATACAATGTGATGTTCTGGATTTTTGTAGACCTTGTGAAGGTCTACAATTTTATCCCTGATGTCCTTACACAGCTCTCTGATCGTGGCCATTGTGGAGAGGTTGAAGTCTGTTTGATTGAGTGTGTGGACAGGTGACTTTTATATAGGTAATGAATCCAAACAGTTGCAGTTAATACAGGTAATGAGTGGAGAACAGGAGTGCTTCTTAAAGAAAAACTAACAGGTCTTTGAGAGCTGAAATTCTTACTGGTTGGTAGGTGATCAAATACATATGTCATGCAATAAAATGCAAATTAATTATTAAAAAAATCTTACAATGTTTAAGATTCCGTCTCTCACAGTTGAAGTGTACCTATGTTAAAAATTACAGACCTCTACATGCTTTGTAAGTTGGAAAACCTACAAAATCAGCAGTGTATCAAATACTTGTTCCCCCACTGTATGTATATCCAAAAATCCAAAAACCAATGATGAATTCTTAACAAAAACGAAGGATAATTTGCAAATAAATGTACGTTTTTTTATGTTGAATCATGTTTTTGTGAATGTTACAGCATTTGTCATCTGCATTTGACAGACTTATGACTTACATTATATTTGTGAGTGAGGAAGTAAGTATGATTTATGTTTACACATTTTACAGTTCTGCATAATCTGTTGTGGTTCATTTTTACTGCTCACAGCATTGGGTGGATTTCAAATTTCAAACGATCACAACAAACTTTGAACATTTGTGGATGGATTTCGAGTGCAGGTTTCTTTCAAGTTTTCATCACCCAGTTAGCTAACCTAATACTGCCAGTTTTTCTACTTTGTCAAGTGTAACCGGGTGAAATGGTAAAGCATCCTATCAACCCATGTAATGCATTACGGTAGTCGCTATGTAAAATAAAAGTGTTGCTGTAAGATCATACCATTCCATTACAGGGGTGGGCAGATAAAAGTCTCTCAAACTTTCATTATTTGATAAACTATTTTTTTCTTATAAATAAGTAGCATTTAAAATTCCCAATTCCCTCTCAGCCTGGCACTGAATTAACTCAACCAACCTCAAACCACTGCTCTCTCAGCCTGGCACTGAATGAATTCAACCACATGCTAAACCAATTCACTGTTGAAATGTGCTTTACATACAGCAAATAGTGGATTAGAAGTGGTTCATACACAACAATGCATAAAAAAGACTATGCATTTAGTTTTGTCTGAGTTGGATAACCAAGGCCAACATACAGCACATTCCTGTAATACCCAGCCTGGCTAAAGGATATTGTAAAGATGCTCCAGCAATATTCCAGTTAGGGCCAGAGTAAAGAGTGTGTGAGTTTACTGTGAGCCAAGAAACCCTATCTGCCTACATTATCATTGGCATACGTCTCATTGATCTGTATTTGTTTTTGTGGAGAATTTCTCTTTGTGCAAATCCAGAAAACCACAGACTATAATAAGTATGAATCAATCATCTCTCACTCTGCTTGTGTCTATCACGCCTGTTCAACAGTTGAACATTGGTCAAGTTAAAAGTAATCAAATGTATTTTCAATTATATGAAGTTATTTAGCCAGCAGTTTAATCCAGGAAAGGAATGATCCTTTTTTATTTATTTTGGTCTCATATTCTTTGTGCATCAAACAGGAAATCTACACCCAATGTTGTCTTGTCAGTGACTATTGTCATTTTTTCTCCAGTTATCTATTCAACACTCTGCATTTTTGCAATTCATATTTTGTATTATTACTATTTAAATTGCCCAGCATTTCTAATAAAGCATGATATAACATTTGGAAAACATATTTACAGTAGGGAGCCCCCCCACAAAACACACACACACATATACACACACACACACACACACACACTGTATTACACCATATTACCAATGCTTTTTTGTATCTAGGAAATAGAAATCAATCAGCAACTTGCTGACTCTCTGCTGCACAACAATTCCCATAAGACATCTGCTCCTCTGGATTCCTCATTGGAAGTCAGCTCCTGTGTTTCCTGATGTTTTTCTTCCTTCGCCCACTATCAAAGTACATACCTGGAATAGCCATTCTGGTTATGCTTAAGTCCTTGCTACAGCAACAAACCTGTCTCAGACAAACATTCCCAAAACAAAAAGGGTTCAATTAGGTTTCATCAGCTGTGCCTTTGGGAAACCCTTTTTTGGTTCCATGTATAACCATTCTGGTTCCAAAATTGGTCTGTCCATAAGAGCAAGCTTTTAAACCATTTGGGTTAAAACGTCAAATCTCATCGAAGGTTTTTTCCAACCTTCTTTTTAGGTTCTATTACTGGGTACTGTCAGTCGCAGAAGTTGAATGAAAAGATTAGTGGATTAGGGGACAATACAGTAATTTGAGGTTTGTAAACACACAAAAAACATAAGTCCGCTAAATCTGGATCTACTACTCATCAAAAACTCAGGTCTTTGAAATATAATGTTTACGGCTGACAGTCATATTCGTATGACTGTGAATGGATGTGGGTAGTGCTATGTTTGTACTTTCAGTAATGACAAATCGGCATAGGTTTATAACTTTAATGACTCAGCATTCACTAGCTAACAGGTTACAAGTCACGATACACCTACAGACCTCGGCTCACAGGTAACTAACTTCCACGCGTGTCACTACCAAAGTCCACCTGGTTGTGCTGCAGATCAAGACGATACCAGACGATTTCAGCTGCCACTCTGCTGACCCCCTGTCCCCCTGTCTGTCCCTGTCCGTGTCCATCTGGTCATGCTTCTGATCTGGACTAGTTTTGAATAGACTGGTCTCAGCCCACATGCATCGATTAACTATTATATATTTGGACTCTTAATATGTTCACCAGGCACAGCCAGAAGATGACTGGTCACCCCTCGGAGCCTGGTTCGTCTCTAGGTTTCTACCTACATTTCGGCTCTCTTAGGGAGTTTTTCCTAGCCACTGAAGTTCATCACTACTGTTGTTTGCTCCCTGGGGTTTAAGGCCGGGTGTTTTGTGAAAGCACTTTGTGACAACCGCTGATGTAAAAAGGACTATATATAAAATAAATTTGATTGACTACCGCACTGTAGACTGGGATCTGGAGTTAATAACACATAACAACACAGGTACACACTTGAAGTAATTCTTGAAGTACAGGATTTATTATGGCTCCATGCTGAGGTGGCAGACAGCCTAATGATTCGAGCATCGGACCTGTAACGGAAAGTTGCTAGATTGAGTCCCCAAGCCAACATTGCTGTTGAGCGAGACAGTTAACACTCACCATGGCTCAATGCACCTTTGAAACTCAGAGGATTCAGGTTAAATGCAGTAACCCAATCTTGGTTGTACATTGTGTGCAAACTGACAGAAGGTAGCATTTTATCATCTATACTCAAACCTGGACGTTACGGCTTTGTGGGGGCCCCTGGTGTCTCAGTCACGCCAGCAGTGAGACTACAGTATGTTGAACCCCACGACCAGCTGGCGTGGTGTGAAATCCACGTGGCCTTGGCGGGAACGTACCTGTTGGTTGAAGATTGTTCCATAACACAACCACCCGGTCGTTGCCCAGGTTTTTATTTTCCTGTTCTGGTTTATTTCTGAAGAGTCCTTGTGTATCTCACCATCCCATGCACGTCAGAGTCAGCTAAACAGCCCACTGATGGAAGATCTTACATGGAAGACCATGCAATAGTGGAGTTGGCGAAAGAACATACAGATTGTAAATTCTACACATCCCATCTGCTGTTTAGTTCTCCAGGATAAACATTACCCTCTTCAGCAGCTTGTGTTGAGCGACACCCCAACTTCAACCTTTGAATGGAGAATGAATCTCTCAGTATTCAGTTTTAATTCCAAGGGCTTTATTGACATGGAGGACTTGTTTGCGTTGCCAAAATAGGATATAATAACATATGATAAATAACAATTGTGAAAACAAAAATGTTCTCTTTCTCCCTTTATTGCTGTGTCTGTCTTTCTATTTCACTCTCTTCCTCTCTGTTGCTCTTTTTCTAAATTTTGCTCTGTTTAGCTTGGGTTCTACCATATAGCTTTTGTTCTGATCTTGTGATCAGGTCTTATGAGTGCAAATATAAAAAATTCCATCAAGGTCTGGACCAATGACACATTTCTGGGGCAGGTATATAAAGGGCTGCAATGTGCTAACATTGCCCGAATTTGAGGAGATATTGTGCTGGACTTTATGAGGCTCAGTCTGGGCCTAAAACAATCCCCACTGATGTTAGTCTTAAACTTCAATTAAACTGTGTCCACCAAATCGGCCCCAAGAGTGAATCCTCCAAAGTTCGCAGGAAGAGTTGTGTTCAACTTCTTCTTGCAGCCAAGCAGGACCTTTACTCAGGTGTCATTGGTTGTGCACCATGTGGAAATGGTCGGACTGAGACCAGAAATCTGTCTGGGTATTCCTGACACATCAGCACATTCATTTTATTATTATTATTAGCCAAATTATCATGGTAATTTCATGCCAAAACAATGTTTTAGAATGGCCACACTTCCCAAACGATGAAACACTTGGACTAATGGAAAGGGATTATTAAAAAAAAACTCTCACCAACACATTCTACAGGTTGATTCATTTTTATTCCATGAACTAAGGGTCAAGTATTCCGCCAGCCACCGGACAGCCAAATCCGTGACCCTGTCAATCAACATGGATTTTTCCGTAAATTACATGTTGTCTGCCTCACCCTAAATTACATGTTTTCTGTCACTCCCTAAATTTATGCTGTATGTTTCAACCAAAATTACGTTTGATGTTTTTTCCTAAATTACATGTTCTATGTCACTCCCTGAATTACATGTTTTTTGTCTCTCCCTAAATAACATGTTTTTGTCTCTCCCTAAATAACATGTTTTTGTCTCTCCCTAAATTACATGTTATTTGTCTCTCCCTAAATAACATGTTTTTGTCTCTCCCTCACCAACACATTCAACAGGTTCATATTACAACAGAGTTCAATTCAATAAATAATGAAACCGTTTTACTTTCAGCCACTGGCAAAATATTTGCCATCCTTTTGATCATAAAGGATTTAGCTAAAAATTCTCAAGTTAAACTGATTCACAAGGTTTTTGAACCCACAACCTGTGGCAGTAGTAGAACCTGCAGACTGATCTACACAGACAGTCATTCAATAAACTAGCTGGCATCTGCAGCAGTGAAGGGGGCGGGAATAACACACCTCCCAGGTGTACTATAAAGTGGGGCAAAAAAGTATTTAGTCAACCACCAATTGTTCAATTTCTCCCACTTTAAAAGATGAGAGAGGCCTGTAATTTTCATCATAGGTACACTTCAACTATGAGAGACAAAATGAGAAAAAAAAACCAGAGAATCACATTGAAGGATTTTTAATGAGTTTAATGTGTACACTTTTAACCATACTAGGGCACAACTCAGAGTGAAGTGTACACTTTTAACCATACTAGGGCACAACTCAGAGTGGAGTGTACACTTTTAACCATACTAGGGCACAACTCGGAGTGGAGTGTACACTTTCAACCATACTAGGGCACAACTCGGAGTGGAGTGTACACTTTCAACCATACTAGGGCACAACTCGGAGTGGAGTGTACACTT
>JACXGJ010013284.1:0-16524 GCA_016801105.1 Esox niger | reverse complement strand
CGCCAAGTACGGTGAGGTCACAGAATGTGCCATCATCAAGAACTTTGCTTTCGTCCACATGGATGATCGTAAGTCTGCCACCAAAGCCATCCGCAGCCTGCACCTCCACAAGCTGCATGGTACAGCGATAAATGTTGAGGCAAGTCGCGGAAAAAACCAAGGAGCAGTCAAGCTCCACGTAGCCAATGTGGAGAAAGGCTACGACAATGCGCTTCGGGAACTGTTTGAAGAGTACGGCACAGTATCCGAATGCGCCATTGTCAAAAACTTTGCATTTGTGCACATGGACAACTCTGATGAGGCTATGGATGCCATTAAGGAATTAGACAATAGTGAATTTCTGGGTAAGATATTCAGTGAGAGTTTTGAATTTAGGAAATGTACTTATTCTGAGCTGTGCTTTGTCTCTCTCTCTCTCACTCACTCTCTCACTCTCTCTCACTCTCTCCCTCAGTCATCCTCTTATGCATTTTCTTCTCTAACAGGGAAACGTATCCATGTCCAGATATCAAAGAGCCGTCCCAGGAACGAAGAGGAAGACTACCCCCCACCCCCACATGAGAGGGGGGGTTATTGGCCCTCCAGGGGTTACCCTGGCGAGCGACTTGAGCCTCCTCATCCTAGCTATCTAAGAGGTCGCCACCCACACCCTTATTTTGGCTACCCTGTCCCCCCCCCACCGCCCCCTCCCCCAAGGCGAGCCCCTTACCCCGATCGTGCTTATGAGCGCGAGAGGGAAAGCTATGCCGTGGTGGATTACTATGAGAAATACAGGGCTCGTCCTGCACCTTACAGCATAACGTCTTATGACGAGAGGCATGTAGGCTCCTTACCCCCACCTCCCCCACCCCCCCCTTCCATGGTCGGGGACCGTCTTATCCCCCCTGGCCTCGACCCATACGAGCGTCGTCCCCTTCCCCCTCACCCGTCTGCGTACTTTGCCAGGGACCGCAGTCCCGTTCGAGGGGTACCGCCTCCCCCGATGCCACCCGCCGGTAACGGCTACTCCTATGAGCGTTCTCGTCTTTCGCCTGTCTCTCGCCCCGCGATGTACAGCCTACCTCGTACCAGGGATCCCTACGCTGACGGCTTGACACCGGCTCCGCCAACGACCCGCTATTACTAGGCGACACACGGCGCCGTTTGACTAAAGGTGAGAATAGGCCTGCGCTACAAACAGCCTAATGGGAGGCGGAGCAGTAAATGCCCTGTATTGACGGTCGAAGGTTGCCCAAGGCACTTTAAACAGGCTTCATGCCTCAATGCTCAGTGTGAACTGGTCTTAGTCTCCCTTCGCTAAACCTCCAGATTAGGTGTGAGATGCATGTATTGAGAGCTCTGTCACAGATCGTGATTTTACTTTTGTCAGCTCTACTGGTTTGCACGTGCATTGATTGAACTAAAATGTAACCATGTATTGGTTAAGCTGAGATATTTTCACCATTACAATTGAAATAACCTGCGTGTCTAGCGCCTGCAAACTGACTTGAGGTCGACAGTCCAACATCTGTTTTCTCCGACACACTGGTTTGGCTGACGTCCTGGTCACTTGGTGAACAGTGTGACAAGAACCAGCGCGGCTTGTCGGAGCATGTTTCGGAGGATGCATGTCCCGGTCTTCGCCACTCCTGAGCTTGTTAGGCACCACTGTGGTGAGACAACCTAACCCACGTGGATGGCGTCCAAATCTACAAAATAATTAACCATAGCTGTTGCTGCTGGTGATAATGCTGATGATCATAGACAGTAGTTCGGTAATTGGAAACACGTTTTCGCTGGGGGGAGTGACGAGCGCTTGACTAGTGTGTGGTTTGCTCTCTTTCCAGGTTTTAAATATTTCTTCAAGATCTGCGTGCTCGTCAACGCCGTCGTCTCCTGATGTACGTGACTCAATACTTCCCTTGTCTGGCTGAGCGCGTTTCGATCTCCTCCATCACTCAGGGGGAATTGTAATGCACCACGTCTCGTCATTTAAAATACTTTTGTTGCTCGTATTGTTTTGCCGTTTTTTGTTTTGCATTGTTTTATAGTATTGTGTTGGAGCTACTTTTAAATATTAGACATATTCAAGCCTTTTTATTTCATTCCAATATTTAGTTCCTTTGGTATACTGTAACATGTGACATGATTCAAACTTTTGCTGTTAAATCAAAATTTAAAAATTTGAGTGAAGGAATCTGCAACACGTTATTATGAAGATCAGTCTCACTGTGTATCCGCTTGAATACAAACCATGTGTACTTTTAAATTAAAACTCTCTGCGTCAGTGTATTACAGCGTAATAAAAACACTACGACGTACTTCAACAACGAGCTAGTTCGGCTAATTTGTTATGTGAATAATGTTAGTTGTGTGGATGGTAGCTAGTTACACCAGTCTGGATAACTTTCTCATTGGTCATCAGAGGACATGATTTTAACCAAATAAAATGGCATAGTAATTTTGAAAGTTTTTATCTCAATTTTTTTATTTTTTATCGCATATTCGTTTCACTATTAGTAATTAAGTACTGCAGGACCAGTCGTTTCTAAGTATATTTTAACAACTGAATCGTGAAGGGAGATGGATACCTGCGTGGAATCGATGTTTTTAGTATTATCCGCCACTCAACCAATCTGAAAAAACGTGATCATCACTCCGATTTGAGTCGCTCAATCACAAATAAACTGCCCTTTCACAGCCCCTTTCAATAGCCAATTTGTTTTTAGGGTTGAATTAAAGGCTTTATTGTCCTGTCCCATTCCACAATAGCACACTTGGCCTGGTGGGTGTATTCTGAGTAATCTCATTCTGGATGACTCTTGACACAGCCTGCAGGAACCTGCTCAGGTAAGCTGGGATCAGTTTTGGGTTTGTGTTAGCATTTGGGTAAATTAGCTCCTGGTGAGCTATCATAGATGTATAAGCTAGCATGTACTATAAATCAGGTGTAGGCAAGTGTGTGTGTGTGTGTGTGTGTGTGTGTGTGCGTGTGCGTGTGCGTGTGCGTGTGCGTGTGCGCGCTCGTGCTCAGGGTTTAGGGTCAAACTTACAATATATTTTTGCGTTAGAATTGGGGTTTCTTTAAGGTCCAGGCATTGTTGGTTAAGGTTAGGCATCACACCTAAGTAAAGTTTAGGTATAAATGTTACTTTATTGAAGTTAGGTTAGGTTTAGGGTTAAGATTAGGGCAAGGGAGAATGCAATTTCTATTAGCTGTACAAACTTGTGTGTGTGTGTGTATATGTGCATGTATATATGTGTGTATGTATACACATGCACGTTTTTGTCTGAGTAGATGATAAGGACGGCACTAAATATTTCTACATCGCAAGCTGACAACTTAGCCAGAACATCAATTACATTTGCCAATTTGTTATTGTATTCCTGGTCGACACTCTTTCAGTTCTTAAAAAATTTGTGCTAATACTTGGGAAAGGTTTTCCAGAGTTGAATCATATTTGCTGCTGAATTCCTGGGGTTTATAGTCATGGATACGTTTTAGTGAATCAATTTGTAAAATCTCCCGTGCCACTTTTTGCCCTACCTCTAGTTGTATTTGTATGTACAGCTTTAATGTTGAAATACTGTGTTCCGTCCCCCACCCTGAGTGACGTGTCCTAATAAAAATTTTTGCAACCATTTTGTTTGTTCCCCCTTGTTTATTGTGTCCTTTTCAAAAATTCCTACAGCGTAGATATAATTTATTTTGTGGTGATAACAAATCTATAATTTATAAAGGACAGTTGATAATGTGTCATTTTCCTGGTGTTCTCATTCAGGTTAAATACCCACGTTTCAAATCAAGGGCTACATACAAATGTCCCGGTTTTTCAAACGCTCTATCCGGAATTGACATCAGATTGGATTATATGGCTAAATATAGAGTGAAAATGTGATCCATCTCCATTGCTGAATCCAAGAGGAACCCGTTTGCCTTCCCTTCCAGCCTTGAACCTCTTTTTGCCTGTTCACGTTCATGTACCCTGAACTGTTGGAGTGGAAAGTATACAGGTTTTAGGGTTGTATTAGACCCTCCAGTGGCCCCTTTCAGCTAGGGTGTGACAATGTAGCCTACTCCATCAAAGTGGAATTCTTTAAGACATTCTTTAAGGCCACTCTGGAAATCACCTAAATGTTCATCCGCAGCATGTGGCAATGGAAGACGCACTGGACAAGTGCCTGTGTGTACTGGGATTCGCAGCCCGTCTGCAATGAAGACTTGCTTGTCTGTGGCATCTGATTCCTATTTGTGGAAGTTGACTGCCCTCTGCTGGATAGTTGGTTGATTGGCATTAAGGCCATGAGCCGCCTCCACAACCCACAGAAAGAGATCCGACGGGGGACCTCTAGCTTGTCATTTAATGTTTTGAGAAGGAGGAGTCAACAATTTAAATTCTCACTAGAACAGTGATCATTAGTTTGGATCTTAGGATACATTTGGGTTTTAATTAATTGGGGGGCCAACAGTATTCATTTTCAGGCACTACTCATAACGTCATGACCACCTGACAATTTTTTTTTGCCACCTTCGAGGCATGGACTCCACTAGACCTCTGAGGGTGTGCTGTGGTATCTGGCACCAAGACGTTAGCAGCAGATCCTTTAAATGCTGAGGTGGGGCCTCCATGGATAGGACTTGTTTTTCCAGCACATCCCACAGATGCTGGAATGAATTGGAGTCTGGGGAATCACTTAAATAGGACCTGCCTGACAAGGTGAAGTAGACCAAAAGATTCTCTAAAGCTAGACATTATGCTGAGATCCAAAGAAATTCAGGAACTAATGAGAAAGAAAGTAATTGAGATTAATATGTATCTATAGAGGCCCTGCCCATTGACGTTCACACCTGATGAAACTGGCTCTTCCCAACAATAGAATTTCCGAACCATCTACCAGAAACCTAATAGGAGCTCGTTTGCATGTTGCCACTCTTCTGGGTGTTGATCTGACTGCAGTTTGGAAGTGGAATCAATTTAGGTGGGAACATCCCATATGACTGACATTGTCACACCGAAGTCATGTGTACTTCACAGATGAATCTTTGTATTTATTTTCTCTTTGGTTCTCTTTCCCTTGTCAGAGGAAAACTGGCGAAAAGTGATTGTGGTTTGAAAACCACGAGTAGGGTTGGGTTCAGATGATAATGGAGACATGGGTTGCGTTCACTATATCACATTTTCCCTATGTTGCACTATCAATAAACATATTTTGACCAAGGCCCATAGGGTCCCATTCCAGAAACACACTAGTCGTGATGTTGATTATTATAGGTAGATAGCAATTTGTCTTGAGTGTGAAGGCCACACCATGGGAAATTGGCAATATCATTTTCCATATGCCGATTACACAAACTCTTTGTATTGGTATCGAACTTTAGAACAAACAAGATGCCAACAACGCAGCGACAGGATGTCTGTTCATGTCTTTTTGTTGTTGGTTGGAAACATCTGACCACAAAGACCTTCATATGAGGGGTGTGCACATTATTCTTTCCGTCTCTTTTCTCACGATGAAGTTGAAACTGACCGCAGGCCAAGAATGTTGTGCCTACAATGGAGATTTAGATGCAGAGAGCAGAGACAGTCAGCACACAATAACAACACAACAAGCCTCCCCCATAGTATTGTGTATAATGTGTTTAAAGCTGAGAGCTCCAGGTCAGTCTTCCTGTGGTGCGTGTTGCTCGTCTTCAGCAGAGAGAGAATAACATGAGTATACTACAGTGGCAAACAAGTAGGCCTGTCAGCATCAAGAGAAAACATACATACAAAATAATGATTTTACACATAATCCCCCCCGATTAATTCTGCCTACTAAGCCCAGGTACTCTTAAAAAGCTGGTTGTGTTATAGCAAAAGTTGGAAGTTTGCAATAAAGGCCATGCCTTCCTATTCAACTTTAAGGACAGGAGGTTACTGTAGTAAGTGAGCTAACTGGAAAATGTATTGCGATGCTCTGCTAACTTGACTCTGACTAGTAATCTGACATCTTTACTACTCTGTGCAGTTTAAACTCATACAGTAAAACATTTTAAAAAAAATTTAAACACCGAAGATACACTAACAGGAGATATGCGGTTTGCAATGATTCTGTGCAGGTAAATAATATTTTAAATTCTTCACTCTGGTAGGCTTGTTGGCACACATACTACTGATGTTTTTAACATATACATGAATACATACAGCAATGACCTAAACACTAGGACTGTACAGAGCCTTGTGTGAATTTTCCTTACTACATTACAAGTCCTGTGTATTGTTGCTTAATCTGGGAGTAAAGCACTCTCTATGCAGCAGCTTCCTCACTAGACCTCTGCGAAATATGACAGAAGAAATGATTGCCCAACAGGGTGCAGACTCACTCCACTTCTTGATGATGATGACTGTTTCCCCAAAGAGGGAATGAGGTACGGCTATTGGCCTGCATCGTACCTCATTCATTGCAACGACAATTGATCTGGAGGCAGTGAACGAGGAAAAGCTTGATTGTAAAGTTTTTTTATTTGATCCGGCCGAGTGGAGTAGGGTTTTACAATTGAAAATTGTCATCACATATAAATAGTATCCTGTACCAACAAAAAAGGAATTAGGAAAATAGACATGGTTTCTTTGGTAGAACGTTTATTTTGGTTGCAGATGTTCGTCATTTATGGCAGTTCCATCAGGTAGCTTATATGTGTTACTATGAACTGGATTTTTAAGACATAATCCTCAACCCCTGGCCATTATCTTGTTGCAGCACAAACAACATTTGTCGTCGTCTCCATCCCTTGACTTTGGTTGGACCTATTTTTTATTTGTCTCTTCTGATGAAAATTCTTTGCTGCATAACTCAAGTAGTCAGTGTCTTGATCTGTATTCTGTGGTGTAGAAATAATGATCACAAAAACACCCTTATCAAGGCTGTTAAAACACTGTTGACTAAACATATGTACACAAATCAGTTAAATATGACAATTTATATTACCTGGAAATGTTGTGGCTGCAGTTGAGCATCGATAACTGAATAAAAATGAAATGCTTTAGCACACAATCAATTCAAACATGTTATTATAAATGTTAATATCTGACATTTTGGATTTAAATAACGTATTATTAAAAGAATGTTAAATAAGAAGTTTGCTATACTGCTAGTGTGAATACAAGCAGAAGATATCTGCGGTAAATGTTTCAAGTTAAAGTTTTAAAAACATTTTTCTACAACCACACATTTCCAATAAAGTTGAGACGCTGCGTAAAATTCTAATAAAAACAGGATGCAATGATTTGCAAATCATTTAAATAGAAAATAGTACAAAGACAACATAACAAATGCCCACTTTTAATTTGATGCACTGCATTATAAACAGACCTGATTCTGTAGTGGAAATCACTGCATGGGCTCCGGAACACTTACAAAAACCATAGTCTCTGAACACAGTATGTCACTGCATTCACAAATGCAAGTTAAAACTCATCCAAAGAAGAAACCATACATACACAGACGCAACGCTGACTTCTCTTGGCTAGAGTTCATTTAAGATGTACTGAGACGAAGTAGAAAACTGTCCTGTTGTCCGACAAATCAAAATGTAGAATTATTTTTTTGAATCATGGACGCTACATTCTCGGGACTTAACTGTGCAAAGTATAAAAGGCAGCATCCGTATTGGCATGGGGGTACATTAGTGCACATGGCATGGGTGACTTCACATCTTTGAAGGCACCGTTAATACTGAACAATACATATATACAGGTTTTGGAGCAACATATGCTGCCATCCAGGCTACATGTTTTTCAGGGAAGGCCTTGCCTATTTCAGCAAGACAATGCCAAACCACATTCTGCATGTATTACAACAGCATGGGCTCTGTAGTAAAAGAGCCTGGCTGATAAACCGTCCTGCCTTCAGTCCAGACCTGTCACCCACTGAAAACATTTGGCACATTATGAAACAAAAAAAACGAACCAAGTAAATCCCGAACTGTTGAGCAGCTGAAATTGTGTATCAAGCAAGAATGGGAATACAGTTCACTTTCAAAACTACAGCACTTGGTCTCCTCAGATCCCAAATGCTTATTAAAGAGTGTTGTTAAAAGAACACATTAGTAAACATGCCCGTCCCAACCTTTTTGAAACATGTTGCTGACATCAAATTCAAAATTGGCATAAGTCTTTCCAAAAGCAATGATATAATTTCTCAGTTTTAGCATTTGATATGTTGTCTTTGCAATATTTTCAATTAAATATAGGGATAAATCAGATTGCATCAATTCGTAGTCCCCTTATACTCATTTTAGATAGTAATATCCCCCACCCTAAACCACCCTGGTACAATTCCTGACATAAACTAAATCATGAAGACAAAGGTACATTCAAAGAAAATCTGGAATGAGGTACCCCAAAATAACCAATCAGAGGTAGGATATATGAACATTTCAATAGCACTGAATATCCCCAGAGCCCAGTGAAGCCCATTACATAAGAGATGAAGAGACTATATGAATGTGTCTACCATAGGCTACCCTTCAAAACTGAGTTTCAAGGCGAGTTAGGCAGGCCATTGTGAGGCTTATGACAACCTTACAGGAGTTACAGACTTTCAGGGCTGAGCTGGGAGACATGGTGCATATTGCAACAACAGCCCGACTCCATAGGAGATGAGAATTTGCCGAATGCCCCTATTTTGAGAGATTTTGCATTGAAGAATGGGTAGAATATGCTCTATTGAGATGTGCAAAGCTTGTACAGACTTATCTAAATAGACCAATGGTTGTCATTCCTGCCAAAGGTGCCTATACAAAATATTGACTAAAGGGAGTGATGCTATCCATTATTTTCTGTTGTGTATTTCTAAATCATTTTGAGAAATTTGTAGACAGCTTTTTCTATTTCACATTTTAGTCTTGGTACTGATCAAAAACCTGTAATTAAATCAAATTTAAACTGATGTTGTAACACATCATCTTTTTTCCCCTGACTTTAAGGAACAAAAGGATAATGACTATCAGGAGGACAACAGTTACAACACCCAGGATCACAACCAGTGGGAATAGATCTACAAGACAGGTAGTTCCTTTACACTCTCTTATCATATTAAATAATATTACAATTTATTGAGAGAATCCCAAAAATCATTGGTTTAAATATTTTCTCAGTTATATTTAATGTAAAAAGAAACACACTTTCTTTTGATGCCTCTGGTATTTCCTCAATTCGGGTGTATCCTGTAACTTAGAGGTTGATATAATAATGATAATAATATATTTTTATAAAATATTAAAAATATGTTTAATAAATGTTTTAGAGATGGTTGTATCAGGTTTATTTTAGAAATGCAATCAAAAACTCCCTGTAGTCACCACCAAACCTCTGCTTCAACTAAATCCAACTGTCATAACAAGTTCTTTTGATTTGTGTGCCTTTGTCCACATTTGGCATATCCTTTCTTAGCAGAACAACTGTGACAATGTAACGTTATCTTATATAACTGAAACTAAAACAAATCAAACAGATTAACAAATGAAGGCAGAGGCAAAACTGTCTATTGAATCCATTTTTAATAATGAAACAAACAAACTCAAACAGCTGTAGCAACTGGGTAGTATAGCCTTCGGCAGACAACCAAAATGCACCACATTAATGTGGGCAAACATTCAACATAAACAGGTTCCCCAACTGGAGGCAATAACCAACACCTGCCTCCAATTGGGGAGACCCAAGCAACATAGAGGTGCCTAGAGGCACCTCTTCTGGCCACGTCCTGACTATGGCCCCAGCCAGTGCGAAGATGGCTAGGGGTATAGCCAGGACGTGACAGTGGGCCTAGAAAGCATATATTTGCCTTATAACTCAAAAAATTCAATTTAATGGAGTTATAAGGGCCTGGTACTCAGGAGGTGTGGGCCAAGACCACATGTCCTCCTAAGTGTGAACGGAGCAGGGAACAAGGAAAATGTTGTGCACTCCTTAGGTTTATAATGATCTAGAGTGGGGAAGGAGAACTGCCCCTGCTGCCCCTGGCACAATAATACAGCAGTATAAAACTTTGGGGCTGAGACGGGAGTCCAGTGACATTCTGGCTCTATCCGGGGGAGGCCCTGTACAGGACCAACAGAAAGGATATCAATTCACCAACATTTCCAAGCATCAACCAAAGGGACACCAACCAATGGCAACCACCCTGAAATAAGGGCAGAGTATTGCCAGCAGAGTTCAACCCAATTGCACAATGGGCGCAACGGAGAGACAACAATAAGCCAGTGACTCCGCCCCGAATGTCATTGGAGAGAGGGCATCCCAGTGGCAATAAGAGCCCACATGGCAAGACTTTCCATTCACCTTCACACCCCTGAGTCAGACTGTATTTAACCATAGGCCATACTGAAGAGATAAGTCTGTAGACAATTGAAAGTTTGCACTAAGTCTGCATTTCATACCTTAATTGGCAGATCATTCCACAATAGTGAATCTCTATGAGAGAAGGCTGTTTGTTTAGAAATTCTAGGTACATCTAGAAGGCCTGCATTTTGCGATCTTAGGTTACGTGTAGGTATGTACGACTGAATCATTTCAGTGAGGTAATTAGGAGCAAGTCCATGTACTGATTTATATTTTAGGAACAGATGGAGAATACTTCGAGAGCAACTCAAACATTTATTTTGTTTCCATCCTTCTGACAAAAAGCCCCCCATTCCAATCTAGTTCTACCCCTTAGTCAAACTGAATTATTGGGTGAAACATCAGCATAATTGGAATTAATATGCTCATAATTTAAATTTAAACAGATTGAAAAGACTCTGACTGACACAATAAACCAAAGGGTGTTGCTCACACACAGGGAACCCATATGTATCACCAAACTTATTTTCAGCAGTCTTGACAAACAATTTATTTTAAAGTGGCAGACATATGCACCTTTACAGATGAGTCACCATAACTGGCAAAACATTTAATATATTAAATGATGCTGTGCATTAGGTTTTCAGATCCCTTCACATTTTCAAAATGTTGTTAAGTTTCAACCTAAAATGGATTAAATTGATTGTTTTGGGTATTATACTACAAGCTTGGCACACCTGTAATTTGGCTAGTTTCTCAAAATTTTCTGTGAGCATCTCAAGCTCAGGTTGAACGGAAAATGTCTGGTCTCTCTATTTTCTGGTCTCTCTAGAGTTATTTGATCGGCTCAAGTCCAGGAATTGTCTGGCCTTGTTATGAAACCTCTCCTTACATTGTCTTGGCTGTGTGGGTCATTGTCCTATCAGAAGGTAGTCTGATGTCCTGAGCATTCTGCTGCAGATTTTCATCAAGGTTCTGTCTGTACTTTAACCTTTTCGTCGTTCCTACCATCCTGACTTATCTCCCAGTCCCAGTAGCCGAGAAAACATCCCTGGACTTCACCGTAGGAAGGCATTGACCAGGTGATGAGCAGAGACGGGTTTCCTCAGCATGATGTTTATCTCAATGTGTATTAATGACCAGGTCATCCACATATTGAGTTTTAGCCATTGAGGCTAAAATTGCCAAGGGTGACACTTCTATTTGTTGACTAATTTAAATAGGAGGACAGAGCCCAAAAACAAATAAAAAATCCATCTGACATTATCTAGTGGAAGTATAAACAACATGAGCCTAACATTATCTAGCGGCAGTATAAACAACATGAGCCTGACATTATCTAGTGGCAATAAAAACAACATGAGCCTGACATTATCTAGTGGCAGTATAAACAACATGAACCTTACATTATCTAGTGGCAGTATAAACAACATGAACCTGACATCATCTAGTGGCAGTATAAACAACATGAGCCTCCATCATTTCATCTTTAGCTGATTTATTATTTCTTGGCCTTTTCTGACGAAAATTCAGTGCAGCATAGTTAAGTAAGTCTTTGTTCTGATCTGCATCCTGTAGGGGAGAAATAAAGATGCATACTTAATATGGCCATCAAAGTGCCATCTCAAAGTTGAACACACCATCGGTTAAATGCAACAGTTTCTATTACCTGGCTTTTTTTTTGCTGCAGTTGAGCCTCGATATCTAAATAAGAACATTATAATTTTGATCAGGACACGCAAAGTTACTCAAACATTCATGTTATACTGTGAAAAACCATAAGTGTGTTGATAGTTTACACTTAATTTTCTAATAACTTAATCTTATAATTCCGCGGAGTTATCCAAAAAGTACCTCACTACGAGAGATCATTGTCTGCCACCTCTTGTCTCTTCCCAATCCCACCCGATCCTACCAGAAGGTCAGCTCCCGCAAAGCCTAATTAAAGCTATTTTTTGATCTTGCACCCAAAACCAAAGCAAAAACCCTGCCAATTTTCCCAAAACTCTTGTAGCTACAATCTGAGGCATGTGGTCGTTCGTTGTACCTGATTTTGCATCCGGACGGATCTTGAGGACCAGGATGATAATGACTATCAGGAGAAGAGCAGTCACACCACCCAGGATCACAACCAATGGGAACAAGTCCATGCTCAACTCACTTTCTTGTATCTCCTTACTTCTCTTAGTCCCTGCAACTCAAAGTTTGGTAAAGTAATTATTACTTGTGAAACTGAAAAGACGGTTCACACTTTGTTTTCAGTGTCTCAAAATAGTTTCTGGAGATTCTCTACAGATTTTTGACTGACTATCGGCAAAATTCTTGCTATCTTCTAACCTGAACCATTATCCTAAACTTATTCTAAACCTTACACTAACCTTAGCAAGCAGTTGCTTATGAACAGATTAGTGTTTTTGAAAGCTTATTGATAGATGTAAGAAATTGCGACTCTCAAAATAAAGTGTAATGGAAAAGACAATGCAAAGCCAATTTGTGTAAGTCAGTTGACTATAAAGACTATATTTTTTATAAGTATAATAAATCGGTTGGAGTTAATTTAACTCCTGATTTAACTCCTGATTTAATTTAATACATGTTCCTTGAGCAAATGTTATGTCAATATTTACACAATATATAATATTTAAAAAACCAGACTTACCTTCAACAATTAAAAATGTTGCATTGACAAACACCATATATTTATGTAGGAACAATCCACAGAAATACAGGCCACTGTCGGCAATTTCCACTTTTGTGATTTTAAGGAAGATGGTGGTGTTGTTGCTGTACATTTCAAAATGATATTCATCTAAGTAATGCTCAACTGTTGATGGATGAAAGCCGTACATTGTCGAGATACACACAGGTTCTGATCTGTTGACTTGTTTAAACCAGGCTACATGTCCCACAACCGTGGAAATATTGGAGCACTGCAAGGTGATGGAGTCCCCTCTAAATACCCCCATAGTCTGAGACTGGAACACCAAAAGAAAGACCAAACCTAAAACATGAGAAAAAAATATGCAAGTTAATGACAATAAATATTCATATAATAAAATGTGCACTGTATTCGGCTGAGCTACACTGAATCTAGGATGGATAATGAAATGAGTCTTATCCTCCATATTAGGTTTAACAGTAGGTTTTACTTACTCAGTCCATACAGCAGTAGAGATGGTAGTGAGGTTCTTGCCATTCTGTGAGAAGATCTATTCTGCCCTGTCTGGCTGTCAGAGAACGCCTCTTTATTCATTTTTGAGATCCCAGGGAGCTGAAGTGTATTTCATTGATAGGGGGCGTTGTAGTTAATGTTGTACCACAATTTACAGGAAGTAGAAACATTTATTAAATGCTATTATATATAATTATCTATTTATATAGATAAATATATAACCAGAAGGAATATTAAAGAGACATAAAAAAGACAAAGAAACATGGTAGAATTAAAAAGAACACTCCCACCCTCTACCCAGTAGACACCAAAGCAGGGAGAGAAGAAAGATTTCTGGGAGAAATCTAGTCAAATATGGTTCCACAATTTTCTCAATTTTGTAATCCTTGTAAATTTCTGTTTGTGCCTTGTTTTCTGTCACTGTAGGCCTCGAATGAATTGTTTACAGAAATGAAACCACCTACAAGTGTCTCACATTCTTACCAGACAACAGCAATCAATGCCCAAGCAGGCTATGCACAGGTAGGAATGATTATGCATTTTCAAAAAATCAATACAGGGAGGGTGTCCTCACAGCAAGCATGGCGTGTCTCCCCAGTCAGTTTGTCTATCACAAGCTACTTGTGTCAACTAAGCAGACAATACAGGTCTGGGTGAAAAATATAGCAATTTTCCAACTTGTGCAAACCGTTTCAGTGGACACTAAGTACAGTTACACAATCCAATTTGAGCCCAACACATTCTGGGGGTTTAAAAGCCCTCATTTGTTTAGGTGGCTGCAGTGCAAGGCTGCGCCGATTGTTCCCATGTCAGAAGCCTGGAATTGCTGGTACAGCCGTTATTTCTGGGTTTTCAAGAGTGACAGGACCCATTCTGGATTGAAAGCCTCTCATTGTGTTTCTGACTCAGTGAGAGCTGTCGGGCCATCTGGTGATCAATCAATCAATCAAATGTATTTTATAAAGCCTTTTTACAACAGCAGTTGTCACAAAGTGCTTTCACAAAACACCCAGCCTTAAACCCCAGGGAGCAAACATCAATAGTGATGAACTTCAGTGGCTAGGAAAAACGAAATATAGGAAGAAACCTAGAGAGCGATGTCAGGACTCTGTGGACCACCCAGCCTGGTGAGTGCGCCAGTGAGCAAGTGACTACATCTGTTTTTCCGAATTGCGTTGTTTCTTGGCCATGAATAATCAGGCCGGTCTGAGTGCCAAGACAGCAGAAAGTGACAATGAGGAAGAAAAAGAAGAAGCACTGTGAGACGATTTCATAGAGCGTATGCAAATTCAGAAGAGGTGGCTATGAAGAAGGTATTAAGATGAAGATAGCTTCAATGGAATCTATTGTGTACGGTTGCCTGTTACCTTTAGACAGGGGTATCCAAACTATTCCACAGAGGGCCGTGTGTCTACAGGTTTTTGCTCTCTCCTTGTATTTGATTGACTAATTAGGTTACTTGTTGGTTAGTTTCTACCTTCACCTGGTTGTTTAGGTGTGAACTGGGAACCAATTCATAGGAAAAAACAAAAACCCACAGGCACACGGCCCTCCATGGAATTGTTTGGACACCCCTGCCTTAAGATGAAAATGTAGGCTCCAGTTAACATATTCAAATTAATAATATTGGAGGCAAATCTTCTGAAAATATCTTGTTAGTTCTCATTGAAACTTTTGAGGCATGAATTGGCCCATAGTGTCTTAATCCTCTCATCAGTTTCCTCTAAAATTGCGACATATATTTGACTACAGATTGTAAGGGGGTATTGATTTTTCCTGGTGAGATCGTTAGCTAGCTCCGTTAGCTATATCCTTTGCTAATTAATATTGTTAGCTAGAAGCAGGACATCTCCTCTGCTGCCTGATCTTCAGCATCATCCACACCACCAGGAAATATTGTTGTGCTCATAAGTTTGCATACCCTGGCAGAAATTGTAAGATTTGGCATTGATTTCAAATATTTTGCTGATCATGCAAAACACGTTAATTTAAGGTCATTGATCATATTTATTATCATTAATAAATATAATCATTTATTAGCCCATAGTATTTTGGCTCCTTTCTAAATCATAATGATGACAGGAATCACCCAAATGGCCCTAATCAAAAGTTTAAATTCCTTTGAATGTTTGGCCTTGTTACAGACACAAAAGGTGACACACAGGTGAAAATGGCAATTAATGGTAAATTCCCCACACCTGTGGCTATAAATTGCAGTTAGTGTCTGTGTATAAATAGTCAATGAGTTTGTTAGCTCTTACGTGGATGCACTGAGCAGGCTAGATACTGAGCCATGGGAAGCAGAAAATAACTGTCAAAAGACCTGCGTTTCAGGGTAAAGGAACTTTATAAACATGGAAAAGGATATAAAAATATATCCAAAGCCTTGCAAATGCCAGTCAGTACTGTACAATCACTCATTAAGAAGTGGAACATTTCGGAAACTCTTGATACCAAGAATAGGTCAGGTAGACCAAGAAAGATTTCAGCCAAAAAGAAGAATTGCCCGACGAATTGTTTGGGATACAAACCAAAACCCACAGGTAACCTCAGGAGAAATACAGACAACTCTGGAAAAAGACAGTGTGGTTGTTTCAAGGAGCACAATATGACGATTCTTGAACAAAAATGAGCTACATGGTCGATTTGCCAGAAAGAAGCCTTTTCTGTGCCAGTGCCACTTAAAAGCCGATTACAATATGCCTGACAACACCTTGACACGGCTCACAGCTTCTGGCACACTGTAATTTGTAGTGACGAGACCAAAAACGCTTTTTGGCAACAACCATAAGTGCTATGTTTGGAGAGGGGTCAACAAGGCCTATAGTGAACAGAATACCATCCCCACTGTGAGGCAAGGTGGTGGCTCACTGATGTTTTGGGGGTGTGTGAGTTCTAAAGGCACAGAGAATCTTATGAAAATTTAGGGGGAAGTCCATCAGGGGGGAAGTCCAGCACCCAGAGCAGCCGGGACGGGCCGGGACGGGCGGCGCGACCGGGACGGGCAGCGGAGGCGGCGCGGCCGGGACAGTCGGGGGCGGCGCTGGCTCG
>JACXGJ010013283.1:0-16534 GCA_016801105.1 Esox niger | reverse complement strand
CACCGAATCCAGTCCAACCCACTCAAACCAAACCAACCAGGTCACACCGAATCCAGTCCAACCCACTCAAACCAAACCAACCAGGTCACACCGAATCCCGTCCTACCCACTCAAACCAAACCAACCAGGTCACACCGAATCCAGTCCAACCCACTCAAACCAAACCAACCAGGTCACACCGAATCCAGTCCTACCCACTCAAACCAAACAAACCAGGTCACACCGAATCCAGTCCAATCCACTCAAAAACCACACAAAACAGGTCACACCGAATCCAAATGTCCCAATGAGTAAAGTAAAACCAGGAGAATTTGGACTCATGGGGATCTTTTGCCAGTCCCCGTGAGGCAAAAGTCAATTTCTGGCTAGGGTCAAATTTACAATACATTTTTGTCTTCGAATTGGGGTTTCTTTATGGTCCAGGCATTGTTGGTTATGTTTAGGGTTAAGGTTACACATTACACCTAGGTAAAGTTTTGGTATAAATGTTACTTTATTGAGGTTAGGTTTAGGGTTGGGGTTGAGATTAGGGCAAGGGAGCATGCAATTTCTATTTTCTTGTCCCCATTTGGTTAGCTGTACAAACGTGTGTGCGTGTGTGCGTGTGTGCGTGTGTGCGTGTGTGTGTGCGTGTGTGTGTGTGCAGGTGCAGCACGTCGTTTCTCAGAACTGTGATGGGCTTCACCTGCGCAGTGGCCTCCCTAGACACGCCCTCTCTGAGCTACATGGGAACATGTTCATCGAGGTGACACACACAGACACAGACACACAGACACACACACAGACAGACACACACAGATACACACACTCACTCGACCAGTAAGTACAGCCCTCAGAACAATACGCGTTGTTCTCGATCGCGTCTTCATACAGGTGTGCACATCTTGCTCGCCGGCAAGGGAATACGTGCGCCTGTTTGACGTGACGGAACGCACGGCGAGGCACCGGCACGGGACAGGCAGGCTGTGCACGCACTGCGGGGGCGAGCTCAGCGACACCATCGTACATTTCGGGGAGAGGGGTACCCTGGAGCATCCGCTGAACTGGCGGGGGGCGTCGGAGGCTGCAGAGAGGGCCGACGTCATCCTCTGTCTGGGCTCCAGTCTCAAGGTGTGTCCCCAATCAAGTCGTCTGTTCTTTTAGTTGTATCTCTACGCATCTAACCAAGGCGCACAGGGGAAGGGGTAAATACGGATGGGTAAATTCTTTTGGAAACAGTGTCATCTTAGGTTGTCTGTCTTTAACTCAGGTCCTGAAGAAGTATTCTTGTCTGTGGAGCATGAACAAACCAGCCAACAGAAGACCCAAACTCTACATTGTCAATCTCCAGGTAATTTACTGTGTGCTTGGAGTCTGTGAAGCTTTTTGATGTGGGACCATGATCATGCAATGTCAATCACTTTGTAGTGCACGGTTTGGACCGAAACCAGTGCTCTGGCTGTAGTCACGATAGTGTGGTTTAAAGGGAAAGGGGTTCTGGTCTAATTTAGTGCATCACATAGGGGCCCACTATCTGAACTCTGGACCTCCAGGTCCGTTTCACTCTGTTCCATTTCAAACCTCAGATGTGACCTGGGACACCAGCTGGGTGACATTATTAATGAGGTAGAACAGTATACCAGCAGGTTCCGTACCTCATAGGGTCAGAGTTGGACACCCCTGACATGGGGACTAGGTTGCCCTTTGACACCCCTCGTCTTGTTTCAGTGGACACCCAAAGATGACCTGGCCACACTCAAGATCCATGGGAAATGTGATGATGTGATGCGTCTTCTGATGGAAGACCTCAACATCCAGATCCCTGTTTATAACAAGTAAGGAATGTCTCCCACACTAAACAAGCTTGACCTGCCTGAATATAAACATGAAACGTGACGGAGGGCCGTACCGCTCCTGGGACTCCCACTCCCTGACTCTCACCTCCTCCTTCCATCAGGATGGAGGACCCTATACTCAGTTTAGCCACACCGCTGAGGCCAGAAGAGGAGGACAGTCATTCCCGGAAAGTGATCGCTCAATCTGCCGGAACGGAGGGCTCCCGGGAACGGACTGGAGGGGGGGCGGTACATGGAGGCTGGTTCGGAAAAGGATACTCCAAAGGAAGGGCGAAGAAGAAGAAGAAGAAGGTGTAGGAGTAGAAGAAGAAGGTGTAGGATTAGAAGAAGAAGGTGTAGGAGTAGAAGAAGAAGGTGTAGGAGTAGAAGAAGAAGGTGTAGGAGTAGAAGAAGAAGGTGTAGGAGTAGAAGAAGAAGGTGTAGGAGTAGAAGAAGAAGGTGTAGGAGTAGAAGAAGAAGGTGTAGGATTAGGACACCAACAAAAAATGGGGGGAGGGCTATTTATAATAAAGTGTTATAATTTCAGATGATAATCCTTTAAGCATAAGGTTGTGTCCTCATAATCTGTGCTTTCTTCTGAACTGTGTACTGACCAACTTCCTGTGAAGATTTAAAGGAAAACGGGGGGAAAATAGATAACTGAAAAGACATCCTCATTTATAGCAATGACCATTGTGGTTAATGCCTTGCTCAGTGAGAGTACCACAGATTTGAATCTTTCTGGCTCAGGGGATATGATCTTGCAAATGTACGGAAACTCACTTTGGCCTGTTTTTCCGCCAACACAGTAGGGAATAGGGAATGAGTACACACTTCCGAAGTAAGGAGATATAATAGGACACGCCCCGAGTGTTTGTTTCGACACTGAATGGTGCTTTTCGTGAGTTTCACGGGACTGGTGTTTTTTGTTTGTTGTATGAACAGCTCCCTAGAAACACTCCTCAGGTTGGCGGTCAGAGCTGTTGGAGTCGGAGAGTTGACTCCAAAGATTGCAGGAATCGTGCAGATGTGCTGAGTTTAGTTTTTGCCGTCATACTATTCGAAATATGTATAGTTTTGTTGCGTGTGACTGTCAACGCAAATCCATACATATTTAGATATATATATATCGCCAAGTTGTGACCACTGACATTGCAGCCACACTGACAGTGCTGTTATTGATTAGTTTTTGGAAATAATGGTCGATTTTATAAATTTTTTTTCAGAGTTAAGATTGTCAGAACACCAGAGTCTTTAAATGTGTCCCAAATGGCCCCCTGTTTTTTTCTAGGCCCTGGGGAAAACAGACCCCTGTTCTTTTTAGGCCCTGGGGAAAAGCCCCTCGTTCATTTTAGGCCCTGGGGAAAACAGCCCCCTGTTCTTCCTGGGCCCTGGGGAAAACTGCAGCTCTGCATAGGGAACAGGTCCCATTTGGGAAGTAGGATCTTAGTGTTTTATTGGTGCTACATATGTTTACAGGAGGCCTTCTCCTAAATGTTACTGTAACTTCACTTGTGTAAATTGTGGAGAAGCTCAGAGGGTAGTTTCCCATTAGTACAGACCGAGGATCAGTTTAAGAGAAAAGACAACTGACCCAAGATCAGAGCTTAAGGACAACTTTGACATTAATCTCAGAAGACAGTGCTGAACAATGAGTGAGAGCTTGATTCATTCTGGCATAACTGTACAGTAATGTTTACAATGTGAAGCCTAGTGGCTCGTCTCTATTTTGAAATGTGTGTAACCCTGGTGTTTCAGATAATCGCTATGTAGTGCACATCGTCCATTGACGAGTTTCGTACTGTTGCGAGAATAATAAATGAATAATGAGCCATACTTTTTTCTCAGACACACGCACTTTCGTGATCACGTGACATTTGTGTTTACCCAAACAACATGGCGGCTGTGTGTGCGGACTGATGGTTCGATCGTGACGCTGCAAAGGAGGCGTCCCCCCAGTGGTTATTCCACCGGTAGCGTCATTCTTCCATAAGCCGGGGGAAAGAGATCACCCAACCTGTCTTTGAAACTTTTCTTTGACGACAGTTGGGACATTTAAAAAAATAGGGGTTTTATTCCTTTTTGGGTTTTTATCGTAAAGTATACATACTTTTTAAAAGAACAATGATCAAGAACGGTCACCATGCAACGAAAGAGTCGGGCAGAGAGAGCGGTGCTAAGCCTGGAGACTCAGCATGCAGCCCCGAGAAGAGGAAACGTATTATCCGGGTGTGGTGTGATGGCTGGTAAGTCGTGTAGTTACGCCTACTATATACAAGCTTCTAAAATGTATATTTTTTTCATGAAATGTAGCTAGGTAAGTCACCTGCTGCGTTACGCTTGCTATAACTACTGTAAGATGACAGTAGTAGTTACAGTCTAGGAGCAATACGCAATTTTTTGCTGGAACCGATGATCGCTAGCTATAAAGGTTAGAATCGTAGTATATTCATCCTCACCACGAACTAGATTGCTACTTTGTCTTGCCAATTTTCATTCAATACACTATACATGTTCTGAAAGCTTTTTTTCACCTAGCTAAATAAATAAATAACTAGCTTGCTTGTCACCAAGCTAAATAACAAGCCAGCTAAACTATATCTACAGTCGTGTCCACATGGTTGCATATTATTGGCTATAGTAGAATGTGGGTTGGGATTACATAACCAATAGCTGTCACTGATGAATGGCTACAGAATAACAAATTACTTGTCACATGTGTATAACGTTTATCGCCTACTAGACATAGCTACTTTATGTCTATAGTTGGCTGGCAACTGGTTGATACGATGGGGTTGGCCCAGTTGTTGTTTTCTTGAGCATCACTCAGGATTGGTACCTTTTAATGTTATTTTAAGGTAAAGAAACAGAAGACCTACTGGCCCATGTAGGTCGGTTAAATCCTGCGCGATGCTCTCAAGGAGCATACCGTAGTAAACAAGATAAAACGTGTTGTAAACGGAACATGACGTCCCTAGCTACCACTGTTTGATTATGTTGCAATACTTGTTTTGATATCAATGTGCAGTGACATAGTTGGCTACCTAGGTTGGCTAGGAAGTTCAAAGTCCGCTGTTGTGGGTCAGACTGACCTTCAGTTCATGCGCTTGTAAAAGCTCAAAGTGTGCAACTCTTCCTTTAACCTGTAGAAGACCGAAAGTGCCTCCGGCGGGAGAAAGGCCTGAAGTAATCTCTCTTGCTCTTAATTTGTTCTCTGGCTCTCTAGCAGTTTCTCATTGTCTCTCACTGTCTCTTTATTGCCATCTGTCCCTGTTAATTGTTTCCCTTGTTCTCTCTCTTATTTCTCTTTATTATTCACACTCTCTATGTCTCTGGATAATAGTTAGGGGAGCTCTGATTGCTGACTGTGATGTCCTTGCTCTGGCCTGGTTCAAATACCTGAAATATTTTCCCTGGGGCTTGAGGCTGACATTGACTTGTCAACATTTTCAGATTTTTATGAAACATACCACACACAGTTCTTGGTACCAAGCAGACAAAATGGAAGAGCTTGTCATGACCTGCCAGTCCAGATGTCCGGGTATAAATAACTAATCGTGTGTGTGTGTGTGTGTGTGTGTGTGTGTGTGTGCGTGCGTGCGTGCGTGCGTGCGCGCGCGCACGGTGGGTATAAGTATAAATAACTAACCAGAGTGAACATCTCCAGTGACTGACACATAAAGTGAATATCAGCATGAGAGAGGCCTTCACAGGGGTCATGTAGGGAAGAGAGAGGGACATTAACAAGAAAGCAGAACCACACTCTAATATTGACCACATAGCCAATTGGACTTCACAGGAGATTGATGGGAGCCTGCCCATCTAGCCCCTGGTCCGACCCTGTGTGTCCTGGCCTGGTTTTACTTGAAACCCAAAGTAAAAGGGTTCTACCTGGAACTAAAATGGTTCTACTTGAAATTCAGTAATGACATGGTACCTTACTCTCGGTCTCCTAGTTATGACATGGTACACTACTCTCTGTCTCCTAGTTATGACATGGTACACTACTTTCTGTCTCCTAGTCATGACATGGTACACTACTCTCTGTCTCCTGGTTAATGACATGGTACCCTACTCTCTGTCTCCTGGTTATGATATGGTACCCTACTCTCTGTCTCCTGGTTATGACATGGTACCCTACTCTCTGTCTCCTGGTTATGACATGGTACCCTACTCTCTGTCTCCTAGTTATGACATGGTACCCTACTCTCTGTCTCCTGGTTATGACATGGTACCCTACTCTCTGTCTCCTGGTTATGACATGGTACCCTACTCTCTGTCTCCTGGTTATGACATGGTACCCTACTCTCTGTCTCCTGGTTATTACATGGTACCCTACTCTCTGTCTCCTAGTTATGACATGGTACCCCACTCTGTCTCCTGGTTATGACATGGTACCCTACTCTCTGTCTCCTAGTTATGACATGGTACCCTACTCTCTGTCTCCTAGTTATGACATGGCACCCTACTCTCTGTCTCCTAGTAATGACATGGTACTCTACTCTCTGTCTCCTAGTTATGACATGGTACACTACGGACACTCCAACCAGCTGAGACAGGCCAAGGCCATGGGAGATTACCTAGTTGTTGGAGTACATACGGATGGTGAGATGACACACACACACACACACACACACACACACACACACACACACACACACACACACACACACACACACACACACACACACACACACACACACACACACACACACACACACACACACACACACACACACACATATTGTAACTCACTCATTGTATCTCTCTCTCCCATCCTTCTGTCCCCTTTCCTCCATCTCTTTCCCTCCCCTCCCTCCCTCCCAACCTCCCTCCCCCCCTCCCTCCAGGAGAGATCTCAAAGCACAAGGGTCCCCCTGTCTTCACCCAGGCAGAGAGGTACCGCATTTCTGGTGATTTTGTTTCGATTTCCATGTGTTATATTTTAACAGTGTTGGGGTTGCTGCTGAGCCAATATCTGGCGTTTCACCCAGCTAACCGTTTACTTACCCAAAGTCTCCCTGAAAAGGGAGGTCACCCCATCCCAACTACTCGGGGGGGAAACGATTAAGTCATGTGACCTGAAAACGAGCGGTAACATGTTAATCCCTGACTAGATGGATGGTCTGGTGACGATGGGTGGTGTTGCAGGTACAAGATGGTTCGGGCTATCAAGTGGGTGGATGAGATTGTGGAGGGGGCCCCTTACGTCACGACGCTGGATACCCTGGACAAACACAGCTGTGACTTCTGCGTCCACGGAGGTGAGGGGGGAGGGAGGGAGGGAGGGAGGCGAGGGAGGGAGGGAGGGAGGGAACTTACAAAGTAAACGTGCAATGAAGAGGTCTTAGCCCCCGCGGCAAGGGTCTGTCGTCGTGGAAACACGCCGTACCGCTGACGTCGTTTCGACCTCCCGGGCGGTCGCGTTACATTGCCCTCAGCCCTTGTCGGTCAACTTCCAGCGGTCCTCGGTTTGGTTGACCGCGGTTTGGTTGACCCCGGTTTGGTTGACCGCGGTTTGGTTGACCGCGGTTTGGTTGACCGCGGTTTGGTTGACCGCGGTTTGGTTGACCGCGGTCTGACAGCTAACCTGTGACCTCGCTGTGTCTCTAGATGACATCACTCTGACGGTGGACGGCGAGGACACCTACGCGGAGGTGAAGCGTGAGGGCCGGTACCGGGAGTGCCGACGGACCCAGGGTGTCTCCACCACGGACCTGGTGGGGCGCATGCTGCTCATGACCAAGGCCCACCACAGTAACCTCGTGAGTTGGGCCTGTGTGTGTGTGTGTGTGTGTGTGTGTGCGCGAGCTAGCGGGCGCTTTGCTAATGTCTTCGCCCCAGGTGTTTCGTTACGTTTGTGTGTAGTCTGAGGAGGTCTCCATGAGGCCGAGGATTACAGCCTGGTACCAGAACAGTCTGCGCTGTCTTGCCTACTCTTCCGTTGTCATTGTGACAGTACAGCACAAACTGATCTGGGGCCTGTGCTAGAAGAGCTAGCTAAAGTGTTATCCATCAATTTATCTTGTATTACAATGTCAGAATATCTTCTCTTTCTTTTCCAGGACAACTCAAACTATCAGCAGCACACAGACAACTTTGGAAAGGTAAATAGGACGACGTGTGGCCACATACGTCTTTCCTGTGTCTGGAATAGTCTTGTCAATATCAACTCATGCAGGTCACAATTGTTGCCACAAGAGGGCAGTGTAATACCACTTCGCTCCACAAGGGGGGGGTTTGACTCCTGCTGTTCTATTTAACCTGCGATTGCAAAAGTGTGTAATTGATTAATCTCTGGAAAAACTCTCTCGGCGAACCCTTAAAATGGGTCCATGCTCTTTGACCTGGCCAAGGTGCACTTGTCCGGATTGGTTGAGTCACATCTCACTGTCACGACCCCAGGGTCCTAAAGGCCACAGTCCGTGGACCGGAGTGTCCCAGTTCCTCCAGACGTCCCAGAAGATCATCCAGTTTGCCTCGGGAAAGGAGCCTCAGCCTGGGGACACCATCATCTACGTGGCCGGGGCCTTTGACCTCTTCCGTATCCTCCCGTGGCCTTTTCACAATCGCCCCGGATTAACTATTATACTGTAAATTCATCGATTTTCAGGGTGTGCTTTGACAATATGAGAGACATTGAGATGGAGGGTGGAAACCGACAAGAAAGGTTTGTGTGTTTTGAATAGTGTGTCTGTGTGAAACGGTGAACGTTCTGTGTTATTGCCTTGACTCCGCCCTCTTGATAGACATTGGTCACGTGGACTTCCTGGAGGCGGTCTACAAGCAGGCAGAGAAGCCCTACGTCATTGTAGGACTGCACTTTGACCAGGTACACACACGTGTAAACACACATACGTAAACACACGTGCACACACACACACACACACGCATGCTTACTTAAAGGTAGAGTCAGGTGTGACGTTGATGCTGAATGTTGACTGCACAGTGGGTCAGTTGGCTGACATCCACAACTTCTCTGCTGTTTTCACTCTATATCTAACACTCTGCTATATCAGGCTGCCAACCTGCATTCATGGCCTGCTGGTGTGTGTGTGTGTCTGTGTCTGTGTGTCTGTCTCTGTGTGACTGTACCAGAGTGTTAGACAACTTGTTTTACAAGTTTTCCAACTCGCACTTCTCAGAGTCTGCAGCTTCTTGTGGCTGTGACGTTTGTCACAGTGGACCTTTGAACAACAACACGTTTTATTTTTGTTGTGCAGGCATTTTGGGGGCAACACACAAAGGCCCAATACACACACACACACACACACACACACTTGTTCAGAAAGCGCTGATGCCTGCAGATTCTCTATGGAAAAGGAGAATGTGGTTTCATAACCCTGTAGACACAGAAACACACGCAGACACAAACACACACACACACACACACACACAAACACACACACACACACACAGAGTTAAAGAGAAAAATGTGGTTCCAGTTAACTTTACTTTATAAGAACTGATGTTCATGTTTAATATAAAGCATTGAGGGTTTACACTAGTGTATAAAGCCATAATCAAATTGCACCGTAAACATTCATGAAAATGAACCTTTTCTTTTTGGTCTTAATGTAAGGTTTAGGTCAGGTCTAAAATGTGCCGTGTTAATAAGCTCAGGTTTGAAGTCCTTAGTCCACCCGAATGGACCAGAGGGAGCTTCTCAGAACATGGCGTATGTGACAAACTCATCCTTAGTTGTGGAATGTTCATAATCTAAAGGCAAAGACTGTAGCCAATGTCTTAATATGTTCCTGAAATGGCGATCTCTCTGCTCAAGTTCCCTGACTCACATTCCAGTAAAACATTCTGGCAAAGAGCCAGCATAAATATATATATTTTTTTCAACCAGGAAGTGAATCGCTACAAAGGGAAGAACTATCCAATCATGAACGTCCATGAGAGAACCCTGAGTGTCCTGGCTTGCAGGGTGAGAACACGTGCGCGCAAACACACACACACACACACACACACACACACACACACACACGAAGGGTGAAGGCCAGGGATATGGCTCCTCTATTTGTCTCTCTGGGTATCAGACCAGCTGCAGCACAATGAGCACTTGTTCTCTGTGGCTGGGGGGAGGTTACTGGTTGTTTATGTGATCTTAAATATTTATCTAAATCCAAATTAGCAACCTGTCGTGGATGTTTCTAGTTAAAGAAACAAAGGCGTGTGTCTCTGAGGCAATGCTTCTTTTGTTCTGAGCTCAGAGGGAATAGAGAGTTAAACATAATGTATCCTTGCTGAACCCATGTCTTCTGAGGCACACAGCAGAAAGACTCCTCCAACAGCACTGTCAGCAGATACCTCTTCCTGCAAGGAGGGTACATGGGAATGACAAAGACAAATGGAAATGTACTCAACATAGCATATAGAAATGATCTGTCACTGACGGTTCATCTGTCTCTCATCTTCCTGCCCAAATAGGAAATAATTATCACATACTTGCCTTTTGTCAGATTGAAAGCGTACCATTAAAAGGCATTTGAACCAGAACACATACACAGCATAGATTCTTCAGGATTTCAATCACAAACAAACAAACAGGTGCCGAACCAATTCGGCCAGGGTGAAAAGCCACCCACCTGAATCATCGGTTAATCAGATAAATGTGCTTGATGAAGCCTTTTCTCTTCAGTAGTGTGGCCAGTGTCTAACCTCATAGAACAAGCAGTGTAATGGTGAAGTAGAGGGGCTTGGAAAACGTCCCTAAAGACTAGAATGTAACACAGAGAAACCATGTATCTGGCTGTAGAAATTAAACGCTTCTTCAGGGCCAAACAGTCTTCCCTCTTCTTCTCTCTCCTCTGCTCTTTCACTCACTATTCTTATCTCTCTCTTCTTCTCCCTCCTCTCCTCCCAGTATGTATCAGAAGTGGTGATTGGTGCTCCTTATGCTGTGGGAAAAGATCTGCTGGATCACTTTAAGGTGAGGCGCACACACATACACACACTCACAGAAACACAGAAACATTCAGACACATTCACAGACACACACACACACACACACACACACACACACACACACATATTCAGTCAGACACACAGAGTATACACATACACACACACACACACTCACTCAGAATCACGCACACTCACAGAGACACACAAACACTCATACACACTCACAGAGACACATACACACAAACATACTCGGACACACAGTATACACACCTAAACAATGGTCCTCTTTCATTAGGGGATGAGATAGTTGTCTGTCCTAACAAGCATAGCAAAGTGAGACCAACCTCTTGTGGGGAGGGCGGGGGGGGTGTCCCAAACCTGGATGCTGTTGTTCAATATCAGGCCGAGGAGGGCAGCTGTTGTCTCTGTATAACGGCTTCTGGGCCATGCAAAACAAACTTAACTCCTGAGGGTTTCATGTGTACGTTAAACCTGCAGAAATGATTGGTTATATACGAATGCACAGTACCTGAAAAAACACATTTTTAGAATAATAAACAATATAAATATATCATGTACGTTAGTATTCAGACCCTTTATTCAGTACCTGGCAGACAAACCTTTGACCTTGGATGTCATTGGTTGATATGTGTGACATACATCAGGTGGACCTGGTGATACATGGGAAGACGGAGGTGTTTCCAGACAAGGACGGTTCTGAGCCGTACGCTGTGAGTATTACAGACCGTGTGTCTGTACCTTATCATGTGTGTCTGTATCTATGTCTGTTACATAGCTGTCACATTGAATTAGGTCTATATGTAATTGAATGACGTGCGTGCGTGCGTGCACTTGACCAATTCATCAAAAGTCACAAGCATATTAAATCAAGGAAAATACACACATCTTTTTTGAGTCCTCACTTAAAGGAAGGGATGGAATTATGGGTAATCGCTGGTGCTATTGTTCAGTGATTTGGGCGAGTATGATTTTCAAAAGTCGCTCCCCATAACTGTCCTGACAAGTGTACAGCGCTACAAGTCTGTGTGCTTCCTGCCCTCCCCCAGGAGCCTAAAAAGAGAGGAATTTTCCGGATCGTGGACAGTGGGAACAGTCTGACCACTGACGACATCGTCCAGAGGATCATCGAAAACCGGTAAGACTCTCTTTCCCGGCAGCCCTTTCTTCACGCCTTCTCCCTCACCTCTTCCATGTTGCCTCACGCCTCACTTCCTCTCCCGATATTCCTCAACCCTTCTTATATGCGCTTCGTTTTCCAACTTGATTTACCAGCGAAGGGTTTTGTATTTCTGTGTTGTCGAGGATGTGCAATTCAAATGAAAAATGCTGCTCCTCCCCAGGCTCCAGTTTGAGGCCAGGAACCAGAAGAAGGAAGCCAAGGAGCTGGCGGTGTTTGAGGCGATGAAACGGCAGGCGGAGGTGGCGGCGTCTGAGGCTACCACCCAAGCAGCGCACTAACCAGAACCACCTGGGTCCAGAATGGTTCAAATGGACCCATGCCAGATTTGAAACCAATCCAAACGGGATCAGACTTGAACACACGTAGCCTAAACCCGTTCAGTTGTACTCATGCACATAACCCCCAAGGTACCAGAGTGACCACAGGAAATGGTTCAAACTGAACACAACCAGATCAGTCGTTTGGCCCGATTTGATACTTAATAATCCCCCCTGAAATTCAGATCACACTGAATCCAGTCCAACCCACTCATAAACCACTCTAATCAGATCACACCGAATCCAGTCCAACCCACTCATAAACCACTCTAATCAGATCACAATGAATCCAGTCCAACCCACTCATTAACCACTCTAACCAGATCACACCGAATCCAGTCCAACCCACTCATAAACCACTCTAATCAGATCACACCGAATCCAGTTCAACCCACTCAGAAACCAGAACCAAGTACTACTCATAAAGTGTGTGTGTGTGTGTGTGTGTGTGTGTGTGTGTGTGTGTGTGTGTGGAAGGGTGGATGCGTGTGCGCGTGTGTGTGTGTGGAAGGGTGGATGTGTGTGCACGTGTGTGTGTACATACACTGTTTTCTACAGTACCTCCTGGTCTGAACTAATAAGGGCTGGGAATGTATTTGCCTCTTCTGCCTCCCAAATCACACCATACTCAATTCATCAATTGGATAGTCAAAACAAGTGCAATATGTCAGTTTAATAGGCTGACAATAAAACTATCTCCAGTGAGACTTTTTAGATTTTAGGTTTTGTACAGCTTCCTGTACGTGGAGAATTCAGCCCCCCACAAAATCCCTCATAAATTGATACCTGTAGTGGAAGCAGTGTGCCAGATTTGGCCTGGATTAGTCTCTAGTCAGACGGGGGGTGTGGCCTGTGTGGTCCAGTGGTTACAACCTTTAACCTCATGAGTCTACTGTGTGAGCCCCTTTCAGAGGGGCGGAGCTAATTAAACACTGGGATGTCCTCCCGTCTTCCCTGTCGTCTGACACTGTACTGTGCACCACTGACTGTGTCTAGGGGGAAAGGTGTGGGCTTGCAGCCATCCTTGTCCCGGAGAGCCACCGTCATGTTTCCTCACTGACTCATATGTTGTGTACAGCTCTTTCTAAGTATGAACTAGATCACAGGATGGATCATGTTGGTCACCACCGGGTTAGGAGTTCAAATCTACAGGGGGTGGATCTCCAGGAATATGGTTGGGAAGCCTGAATGTTAGGAACAGGTCCACATTTAAGATGCACATTGTCTTGAATGAAAAACGAATCAGGGTTCAGATAATATAGTTCAATCTTCCTGTTTTGTGTGTTGGTATTGTTTTCTTTTCCCGGGTCTGTAATGGTGTATGGTAAATAATAGGCAATTTTTTATGTATTTGTGTCAGAGACTGATTTTAAATGGGCATGTATGTTGTATGGCTTCACCCCTCCATAAGATATGTAAATCTGTCGATAGTCGTGTGATTCACGACAAAAAAATAAAATCACAATACAGTTACGTTCCAAAGACTCAATGAGTAACGTGATTTTTTTTTCTGTGAACTTGCCCTTTTGGCTGGTCAATGTAGTCCACTATAAAAACTGAAGTAGGACAGCAGAAACGGTTTTTCTAATCATTATTCACTAATAGTTGCAATATTCTAATAGTGAACGTGTGTGAACTATTCACTGTCTCGTGCAAAGGGGGGGGGGGGGCTCACACCAAGGGTTTAACTGTTCAGGCTTTAATATTGCCGTTGCCCGGAAGACCGGTTTATAGTCCACCGGCAATCTACCCGGGACCGTATTGCTCTTTGAAATGAGGCCACCGCCGCAAACTCATAGAAAGACAAACTGTAACGGTTACCTCATTATACACAAAAGGCGACTAATCCGCAACCCAAGCGCGTCAACGGGATTTGAGACGCGACGCGCAGTTGGTGACCGTTAAAAAAGGACAAAACATGTATGTAAATAAAAAATAAACACATGTCAATTGCTAAACAGCAGAGCGTTTTTTAGGCGAATAGTAGGCCTATTAACGCACCTCGAGGATAAGGTAAAGAGGCTATAACGCTCAGGTGTCAGTTACTCCCGAAGCTCAAAAAACGTCACTTCCATGCCGAAATTGCGACCGTGGGAGGGATCTCCTCAATCCCAGTTCAACAACTAGGTGGAAAAAAACTTTTCGGGGGCAGGGATGTAGTAGTACGCGCACTGGTTATCTGAAATTATTGTGTGACATTAACGTCTTTTGAGTCTAACAAAACAATGAAGTAGCTCACCGGTATTCACAACATATCCTACGTTCTCGTGTGGATTAACGACACCGAGTCAGCTACCGGTAAAACGGTTAACCTTTTTCAAACTGGATATCGCGGGAGGTTTTGCATTAACAACAATGCTTTGACAAACGAACCAGTGGGAGACTTTCTGAACACTTTTCTACTTCTGGATTATTACTTTGTCATGCTAACAAATACACAAATCTGGGCAATATTCTTGCTGATATCTGGCGTGCAAAGGAAAGCTCACTAAAAGATGGTTTGTCCAAAGAAAAGCGAACGTCAACCTGACAACGAAATACTGTAGCATGTTCTAAGTGAACTTGAGTTTACGCTCGTTGATTCCCAAAGTGGATTTTTCCTGGGTATAGTTCTAGCTTGACCGTTGCACGGGGAGATGAGAGCGGAGATGGGACTGTGTCTGGGTTCAGAACAAGACTTAACAGAGGAGGGGAAGAAAGCGAAGATTCAGAGTGTGAAGATAGACAGGGACCTGTATGAATATGCCAAGAGAGAGATGAACGTGGTCAAAATACTGATGCTCGGTAAGTCTCAATTCGCTTACGTTCCGAGGGACTTTAATGGCTTGTGAAACTATGTCAAAGTACTGCCTGTCCCTGTTATCTGTACTCCCTCTTTCTGTGAATATATTAGAGTTTGTAAAGAAAAGTAACGCGTTGTTCTGTATAGTTCAACAGATACAGGACATTTTATCTTTTTACCACACTTTGTTGACAAAATAATTGGTTCACATGACTTCCATGGCTTCGAGTTCAGGGGTTTAATTATCCAACTACACAGCTGTGGGTTCATCCATGCCTCAAGTTCATTCCTTAAAAAACCCACACTCCTCTTGCCTAACAGTGGTGATTAAAGAAATAATCATAATGTATCGTATTAATAATGTATCAACAATAATGTATTTAAACTCAAATGTACATCCATAATCATGTTGTGAATACAGACTTAATGTTTTTTTGAATACTTTTACTCTCCTTACTGATCAGAACTATTTTTGTCATGGCTTTCTGGGCTACTTTCTGAAATTGCTGGTTTAGAAGGGTGAATAGCAGCCATAACGGTCTGTAATCACATTTGACAAGAACACGATACATACTGTAGCCTTGTCCCGGGTCGCTTTGTACAGTTTTGCCAACTTTCTAATGAGAGATTAGCGCTTCAAGGGGCTGGCATTTCCAGAGTAGTGTGGACTTTGCTGCGGTTCGTCCCAGGGATAAATCACAGGCTGGAAGACAAAGCCAAATCACTGGTCTTCAACTGGACTTGTTGTAATACAATATAAGATTATATTTTTTTCCCTTCTTCCTTTTACTTATTCTTCCTCCCCTCTCATCTTGGTCATCTTCTTTGTTTTACTCCCAACTTTCTCCTCTCGCATGAACTTTCCTTCCATCAGGAGCAGCAGAAAGTGGCAAGTCCACCCTGGTCAAACAGATGAAGATCATCCACAGCAATGGTTTCACCAAGCAGGAACTTATCAGTTTCAAGGTATACACGCACACACACACAGACACAGACACACACACACACACACACACACAGACACACACCAACCGAACCCCTCAGTTAACCCATATGCAATAAATTGAGTAGAGGCCTAAACAAACTACCCAAATATCATTGTGTATCTTAGCATGGGCCTCAGTGATTTATGTATGTAAGTACATGTTTCCTTTCACTGCAGTGGAACTGGACAGGTGAGTTGAATAGATGGTCTCATTCCATTAATAAGAAATGGAATATGGGAGAGAGTGGGAGGTAGAGAGTGAGATGGGGAGGAGATGGAGACGGGGGAGGAGTACAGGGAGGGGGAGAGAGAGGGGGAGAGAGAGGGTACAGAGATAGGGTGTAGGTTTCATGGATAGTGTGTAGAGTACAGAGAAAGTATGTAGGGTACAAAGTTAGTGGGTAGGGCACAGAGATAGGTGTGGGAGGGTACAGAGACAGTGTTTAGGGTACACCGGTTGTATGTACCTTTCGGGGAGCTGGTATAAGGGTAGTAATTGGACTCTGACTGTGAGCAGGGTTC
>JACXGJ010013282.1:0-16525 GCA_016801105.1 Esox niger | reverse complement strand
TAGTCCATTCAGTAGGGCATCCAGTAGTCCATCCAGTAGTCCATCCAGTAGTCCATCCAGTAGTGCATCCAGTAGGGCATCCAGTAGGGCATCCAGTAGTCCATCCAGTAGTCCATTCAGTAGGGCATCCAGTAGTCCATTCAGTAGGGCATCCAGTAGGGCATCCAGTAGTCCATCCAGTAGTCCATCCAGTAGGGCATCCAGTAGTCCATCCAGTAGTCCATTCAGTAGGGCATCCAGTAGGGCATCCAGTAGTCCATCCAGTAGTCCATCCAGTAGGGCATCCAGTAGGGCATCCAGTAGTCCATCCAGTAGTCCATCCAGTAGTCCATCCAGTAGCCCACTCAGTAGTCCATTTTAAGTTAAAAAATTTTTTAATGGTGGTGCTCTTCCAAAATGAAATGAGAGGGACCACAACATCCACACTTCCCTGACCTTCACTGATTGGACCTTCCCTGACCGGACCTGACTTCACCCGACTTGAACTTCCCTGATCTCCTCTGACCTTCCCTGACCAGACATTCCTTGACCTTCACTGACCTTCTTGACGTTACCGGACTGGACCTTCCCTGGCTGGACCTTCTTTGACCTCACATGTCCACACCTGACCGGACCTTCCTTGACCTTATCGGATCTTCCTTGACCTTACCTGACCGCACTTGACCGGACCTTCCTTGACCTTACCGGACCTTCCCTGACCTCATCTGACATTACCTGACCTTACCTGACCGGACCTTCCTAGACCTTACCTATAACTATCAATTGCTAATAGGAGCCTGGAGTCATGTAATATTGGCAGCAGCCAGCAAAATAGCTACAATTACATATTTCTGTATGCTGAGGTTTTTGTAATCGCTGATCAGTTTGTGTGTGCATGCGTGCATGCGCGTGTGCGTGACAGTGCCGGTGACAGGTAAAGGATTATTCTCCAATCTTATAAAGAGAAAGACGATCCACAAATCGCTTTGACGTCTCAAATACTATTTTTTTCTCCCTGCCACTTCCTTCAAACAATCATAGTCTTCACACTCTATTTCTGTAGTATCTCATCGCAACCTGATTGAAGTTCTGTTCACTGAAACACTGGTCAATGTAATCCACAGCACAGAGAGATGAGTGCAGAGACACTGGTTTCCGGGTAATTTTCACTACCATGGCACATACAAATGTACTTGAATCTTCCGTTTTTAACATTCAAATTTCAATAGAAAGAAGGATCATTACGTTTGGAATTAGTGATGAATGTCTCCAAGCAAACCCATTTGACATTGCGTTTGGGTTTAAACACTCAGCATACCTTTATATTTCAAAGTCGTAAGAAATAAATCATGAAACAAATTCTACTGCATCTTAGTTACCATAAAATAAAGTATTTTTCTGTATATAAAAGCAGGGGTGGATAACTATTTGACTTGAGAGCAATCCCACATTTGCATTTCACAATTCAGCAGAGGCTTGTTTCTTTGTCAAAAGCAAGTTGCTCACCTGAAAAATATACTACATAGCTTGTATATTATCTTTGGTAAATGCTTGTGTTTTTACATTTCCCATCGGCTGAACTAAATGGACTTAAAAGTCATATCCTTGAACTACTGTAAGCTTGTATATTTCTTAATGGTTCTTCACTTTCCGTGTCTCTCGGTCTCTTATCTAGCTCCTTAAGTTAAATCAGTTGTGTTTCTGTCTGCTTTTATTGTGTTTATAAGGACCTCCTGCGGGCACTTTTTCATCCATTCTTATCATTTTATTAATATTAATTGATGCTAATTCACCAGCTCTAGGCCTTAATTAATATTAATGACTGCTATTTCCTCCTACATTTTGTTCTACATTATCAGGTAAAGGTTGAGAGGGGAGACAGAGTGGGGGTTTCAGGGACTAGCCTAAACATTGTGTTAGCTTATTGGGATTTGTTACCTTCACGCCCACCGGTTGATTGATTTAAATGCCAAACGCCTTGAGAGTGATTGGTCCCACCAGGAAGTGTTGTCAGCCTGATTGGTGGATACAGAAAGGTGAGGCTTTTGCCTCAGGCGATTATAACAACACCAGGACATGAAGGTCAAACCAATACTCATATGGTTTTACAGATCTGTGAAAGGCCACCAACTAATTCCTGGAAACTAATTCCTGTAAACTCTCAAGTGCATCATCCTATAGATAAGTAGGGAATTATGAAGGCTCCCTCTATGGCTGTAAATAACACAGATGACGGAGATAGGTAGAGAATTATGAGGGCTCCCTCTATGGCTGTAAATAACACCGATGACGGTGATAGGTAGGGAATTATGAGGGCTCCCTCTATGGCTGTAAATAACACCAGTGACGGTGATAGGTAGGGAATTATGAGGACTCCCCCTATGGCTGTATATAATACTGGTGATAGGTAATTTGAATGATCAGGGCTCAATCTATAGTTGAATATAACACTGGTGATATGTAGTGAATTATGAGAGCTCAATCTATAGTTGAATATAACACTGGTGATATGTAGTGAGTTATGAGAGCTCCATCTATAGCTGAATATAACACTGGTGATATGTAGTGAATTATGAGAGCTCCATCCATAGCTGAATATAACATTGGATGTACATAACAATGTTATTATCACCATACAGAATCCCAATCTAGAACAATCACCCTACAGTATCATCACTAAATGGTGCATGTGTTGCGCAAGTCAGGGCCTTGCTCCAGCCTTGCTCACAGGCCATGGGGGTTCAGAGCCTTGGAAAGCATGCTCCAGGGGAACTCTAGAAGTTTCCAGAGAAAGGGGAGAACGTTCCTGGGCGTGATTTGGAACACTCAGAAGATATCTGAGTGTACTATCATACAGTAGGGATAAAAATGCAAATGGTAAAGTTAAACCAATACTTTAAATTTTTCTTCAGTCGGTTTAATTAGCTGATTTTGTATTTACACTGACAAAGCATTTGTTGCATTGTTTGTGTTGGTGTGAGCGGCAGAAGTCGCCTCTGTCAATGGCTTTACCACCTCAGAGAAGGATATCACGCTGGTTGCTTGTTAAGTAACACTTCAGACCGATCCAAGTTCGTGAGTGAACTAGCCAGCTGACGCCATTAATCTCTAAAAAGTGCAATACTTGGTATGAGGGTAAATACGGTTCTGGTCCAAACTACTGCACCATATCGGAAATGACCAGAAAGTATACGGCCATACAACATGAGAGTAGAGGCACGTCATGAGAGTAGAGGCACTGCCTTTGTAGATTTGCACCTATTTAATATTTTCCTAACGGCGTAGATAAAAGGGTTATGGCGGTACTTTATCCTGCTTTTTTCTCTTGACAGGCACAAGTCCTAGCGATCAGGGAATGTTCACACAGCTTCACCTCTAAGGAATGCCCTTTGCTTATTTAGTTAACAATCTATTTTCCCCCAAAATGTATCTGTCACTGAGAAGTGACAGTGGATGAACCAAGTGGATATAAGCCCTCTCCTGACCAGACACGGCCCATAGGAGGTTTTAAAGTGTATGAACGGGGGAGGTATAAAGCGAACGACAAAGTGCAGCTCCACTACAAGGACCTTCTGAGGATCAGATAATCCATCAGAGGACATTCGAGCACCAGAGGTCGGAGCTGTCAGTCTGCTGCTCGATGCAACACTGACGAGGAAAGCATCATCGAGACGACCAAAAGAAACTGGCAGTGAGACGCGCGAGCATGGAGACAGCGCTAATATTCTGCGCCTCACGTAGGCTTCAAATCCTGCTCAATTCGGATATTTGATTCCTCCACATATACGTCTTCTGCTAATGGAATGGTATCTTTTCTCGTCCTTTTTCCCCCAGAGCTGATCAGTTTGTCTAGTCAGGCTACATATGTAAACTCAGAACCGAGGTCTGCCTTACACCACAGGACCCCGCTAGCATTGCGGATTGAGACGTGTGTAGCCAAACCGCTACAATGACATCCGCCGCTTTGAAGTAAAAGATCAGATGGATCAGGAAACACCAAGCTGTCAGTCCTGTACTGTATATATTTCCTGCAGTCCATCCCTCACTTTGGACCCCCGACCATTCCACCATCAATTATTAAGTATTGCACAGCTAGCACACCATCCAGTCCATGAATAGAATAATTTATCTGAGGGTCCCTGAGAAGTGGAGGGTTTGAAAAACACTGCTTTATGCTGGAACACAGGGTCTGGCTGTGTTGGTGGGTCACCCTACAGTAGAATATCATCACTTTTTGGTGAACACAAGCTTCCGGGGCCTTTTTGTATACAATTCCTTAGTCTTTTTTGAATAGTTTGTGCCTGTGTGCTAACCTCAAGCCAAGATCTGCTCCTCGGGTATATTAACACTGTATCATTGTATCAAGAGGAGGCCCAATAGCAATAATAGATTCCGTACACAACACCAGATGAAGAAGAGAAAACAAACTGTACACCATAAGGTCTCATCGTCGAAACAGAAAAGCAGCTAGCTTTAGCTTCACTGCAGACAAGTAGGATACTCTCATAGGGATACATGAGATCCTACAGCAGTCTGCGGGTTCAACTAGCATTTGTGTGCTACGTTATCATAACATTGTCACCTTGTGGCTTAGCAGAGAGTAAGCATGCAGTGACCAAATCTCTAAACCCTACACCCTTTAGACTTGTGGAGATCCAAATAGATTTGACCCTTGGGGAAAATCAATTAATAGCTCCGCCTTGTCCTTTGGTAATCTAGGTGAGAGATTCACCAGACTACTTATATCAATGCAATCCTCTCAGATCTCTGAGGGTAGTGAACGTATGGCTTACGGGTCAAAATGGGACTGGCTCATTTTTACTTAAACCTTCTGAGGTTCAGATTATTCATTTTTGCATGTACCAAGATGGCGGCAGGCTAAAGTGAGACTTCCTGATCTTCAGATATGCCACCAAGCATTGGGGGATGTAAAGGGGTGACCCATCGAATGGTTTGTCCATATTCCTTGGCAGTCGGCGACATCACGCCACTCGGCGGTGGTACCAGGACAGCAGCATGCTTAGCATCGCAGCGGATGACTAGCTTACCATCAGAGACATTGGGGTGAAGGGTTAGCACTTTCCTCCAACTTACCACTGTGAAGTCCTCAGCGCTGCACTCCACACCGCGATAGTAGCAGGACAACAGCATGTCCTTGATGTCGTGGCCCGACCGGTCGTAGAACTCTCGCATGTTGAAGGGACGGGGCTTAAAGTTGAGGAAGTCGGCTTTGATCTTCAGTGTCTCCAGAACGCTCTCCTCCACCAGATGAGTGTCTCTGATCTCGTACCTGGTGGAGGAGCAGAGCCAGAGAGTTTCACGCTAGGATGGAGATTGGGTCAGGGAAGCGGTTACGATATTGCTAGATCAAAGGTATCACAGTATGGAAAACAAACAGTTCTAAACTTTTTATACTGCTTCTTTAAATAACCAGCCACTGAGGGTCCTCCTTGCTGATATGAGAACTTGCAAAAAAGGAAGCGTATTCAAACTTTTCCAGTTGTTTTTTGTTTTGCCTAAGCTGTTGTCAACTGCAGTAACTACATTTGGTTGTAAGACTCTTACCTTTTCTGTATGTCTTTGCTGTAAAGGTTGTTCTATTATAACATATCACATGAAGGGCCGTGTTTACAGAGAGGCATGGATATTGGCATGTCCATTGGTCCACTAGTTTTGGAGAGCCGTTCACCTAAACCCAATTTATGAGCAGGTTGGCTTTTGCTCATGTCACATGCAATGTCACGTCTAAGAGTGTAATGTCACATGTACGAGGCACATGTCATGTGTAATGTCCCGTGTAAGAGTGTAATGACACGTGTACGAGGCTCATGTCACGTGCCTCTTACACAATATGTGGAATAGTATTGTCCAAGTCTGCGATACAATGACATAGCCTTTCTGTTATGTTATACGTATTCATTGCACTGTGATTAGTGAGTTAGCTGTATGGAGGGCAGGAGTGTGTGTGTGTGTGTGTGTGTGTGTGTGTGTGTGTGTGTGCGCGTGTGCGCACTGCAGGCGGTGTAAGAGCAGGTAGAGCAGGCAGCTGAGGAGAACATTTCTATTACAACTCAATAGCTACGGAGGTCAGAACCGTGTCACGGACCTCCCGAAGAACGAGTGGCGAGGCAGAATTTCCCACGGCCCTTTGATGTAGTTTAATAAAACACATAGAAGCAAAGTGTTAAACAGACGGGCCAACGTTCTGGTCAAGCGGACCGGGTATAACTCACACACAGGTCAAGGCGCGCTCTCATGCAAGTTCCTCCAGTAGAATATGAATCAATCATGACAGACCCAAGCGGAACCTCTCACTTTAATCCAGCAGATCTGACATGCTCTATTGCAGGGGTGGGCAAACTCTGGCCCGTCGGGCAGTTTCATCCGGACCGCGGTAGATAATAAAATAGTTTTGAGGAATATAAAGCATAACTTATCAGCTCTCTCTTATACATCAGAATTTTAATTATTTAGGAATTATAATGAACCTACTGTACAAATGTATTAATAACTGCCCTTTTTTGGCCTGCAGTAAATTTCTAATTAATTTTGACTCCCCGAGTCAAAAGCTTTGGCCTCCCCTGGTCTAGTGAATGGTAACGAGCTGGTTTTCCAGTGTGATCATCTGTAGGCCACTGGAAAATCAGCCTAGTCCAGCCCACTAGTCCAGCCCACTAGTCCAGCCCACTATGGGCCCTGACACTCCAGCCGGGGTAAAGAAGGAGTCTTTGCAGACGTTTTGCTTGTGAATGGGATCAAATTTGGGCTTGCTAGTCCATTTTTCCATTTCCAATCCCAAATCATGTGATTTGGTATCTTTGTTGTGCCTCATGACAGACCCCCGAAAATGTTGCTCATTGGTCGTTAGGTATCAGTCCCTCCAAAGATAGTTGACCAATGGAGATACCAATGGAGATATAAAAAAATTGCAACAGCAAAGGTCAGTGTACTGTAACCAAATGATGTAACTGCAGACAAGAGCTAAAGCAAAATAAAACAATGAGCATTTCTCAAAACAGTTGTCAAAATCATGTAATCTTACTTGTAAAAAAGTTGAGCAATTTGTTTATTTTGTTTTGGGTATTAATTTGATTATTTACAGCTATATAGATCCAAACATCCACATATTTGCTTGAAACCTAAAACGTAAAAAAATCGATACACAGTGATTAATTAATTACATTTTGTGTCTCTTCAGCTTCACTAAGCTCATGTCAGCCTGTTTTCCGGAGCATAATGGAAAGCAGCAACACAGCTTTCTGTTTATAGAATCATCTCCAAACACAATGCCTGAGTGACAGTTACTGATGTTGGAACCGTCTGTCTCCACATCTGCCTTTCTGTATTAGGGTTTTTAAGCTGTGGTCTGACTTTGTATGACAGCCAGTCTAGTGTGTCTTTTATCCGTTTTACAGATGAGAAACCTAAAAGAAAGATACTTTATAAAACTCTCAAATTGTGTTTTATGTTAATTAACATGCATGGGTCTTTGAATAGGCTTAAAGGACTTTTACTGTATTGTCTTGTCTTGTCTTGTCTTTCATAAGTTAAATTGCTGCTTTGAAGGAAAACCTTTCGTCCTAGAGACCTTTAAGTAAGGGACGAAGTACAGCTGAAGGCTCAATTACCAAAAAGACTGGTGTGTAAAGATTTCATATCATAACTTGAGGCAGTCTTACACAAATGTCCTGCAGCAACAGGAATGTTAATTTTTATTGCCTGCCTTTTTCCAAAGGGGCAGATAGTTTTATAGTAAAAAAATGAAAAGGTGCATTTACTGGTTTCATACAATAATCAAATAACGATCCTGCATCTGTATGTAGCACAGAGGGTTCGTTTTGAGTAAAATATAGTATTGTCTCCCTTAGAGGGGAAAAAGAATGAGCTAAAAGGGTCTCAGATATGGGGAGACAAGAGAGGGAATTGTTCTGTGAGGTGTGAAATTGTTCAGGACGCGCAATGCCTTGTGCTACAGCACGTTTACTCACAGGATATTACACTCTTATGATCTCTAATAGATGCTGTAAGCAGGTTAATGGAACACAGACGCTAGGCACCCTGGGAGGAGGGGCGTCATAATTGGTGCACAGTCAGCAAATCAGATTTATGAAGTGTAACACGATGTATTCATTGTAACAGTAACACAATGTGGTTTACTGATACCTAATTCATATCTATTTGGCTTATTTTCCACTGAATACCTTTTGGAAGAAATTGTCCTGTCCAGGGTTAAGAAGTGAACGTTAAATGCTAACTCCTGTTCATATATAATTGGAGCGTAGCAGGTCATTCAGAAATCAGTGTTGTTTGTCCAGATTGTTTTCAGCTACGACGGTGGGACGACATGAGCATGTTTTAGGGGTGACATTCATACCAGTATCACATTCCAATGTACAGTACCAGTCACTCTTCACTAGTAGTGTATACCATAACATGGTGAGAAATACATCCACAATCACTTCTGGAAGGGGTCAAGTATGAGATTTAGCCGCACATGTTTTCAAGGTGTGTCCATTTTAGTTTCAGTTGAGTTCCACTGACATGTTGCCACGCCCTGTGAGTGCTACGACATGGTTCTGACGCTAACCACCCCGAACTTGCTTTGGTTGTTCCACAGTTTGACACCAGTGGTGGATTTGTAACCACCTGACAAAAAAGAAAATGCTTTAAAAGTCCCTTTTGGAGGAATATACGCTTTGCTCACAGGGAAAATGGTCTTGGGTTCCACAGAGAATGCTTTTGGGTTCCAGACAGAAGGAACATTTATGGAACCCTTTTTTCCTCGTCTTGTCTCAGTTGGTCTCAGCAGCGTGGAAAGGCTTTAATGTGTCAGCTAAACTCTGTGACGTTCATTTCATCAGAAGTCAAGCAGAGGGATCATCCGGTGTTCCAAACCTGTAAAAAGTATTACCTTTTTCCTACTCAAAATGACCTTCTGGTTTGTTAACGTGCTCCATAAAATGTGTCTAATATTCAATGTATGAAAGAAGTTTTTAGATGAATTACATTTGAAAGCTACTAAACTGCTTTGAGAACCAATGGTGCGGAGCAATGTATCAGCGACAGCCAATTAGAACTGTGCTGAAGTCCTTCACGGCGTCTCTTTCGCCAACCTTTCAGTGTCACCGTCATTCCAGACAATGTTCAGTCTACGATATTCATATTTTACGCAGTCAGCACTAAAAATAATGATTGCAAAAGTGCACAAGTTAAGTTGTGGTAAAAATGGGGACGTGTTGTAGTTTATTGTGCCGGGGTAGCCAATTAAAGCGCTGCCAATCAAGACGTGTGGTTTATTTTTGTCTTCATTTTAGCCACCCATCAGAGTAAACGTCATTTGAGTTCCTCTGTTTTGTTGTGTTGACTTTGCAACTTAGCCCTGTTTCTGGAGGTCTACCATCCTGGAGGTTTTCTATCTAGGCCTAAATAAGCACACCTGATGTTAATTAGATGCTAAGTCAGATGTGTCACAACTGCGGCTAGAGAGATAACATCCCAAGTAAAGGTTAGGACACCCCTAAAATATATTTTCAATTGTACACTACCTGCACTGAATCTATAAAGTCTGTCAAATGTACCTACTAATAATTAGTTGGGTGGTTTTCATAAGATGAATGCCATCTGTAAGAGTGTCTGCTGAATTACTCAAATGTAAAACATATAAAATGTATGTGATTTTTAAAGGCCTTAAGCAAGTTTCCCAAAGGTCTCTTACGGCTTATGACGTTTACATTTTGAAGTTCATAAGATGCTTTTGGGAAGCTGGGCCCAGTTAAAGGCTTCTATTCTCATTGGGTCTCCACTGAGCTACAACATCGTGGCCAGTAGTTGTGAAAGGCACTATGCAGAAATCAGTTTGGAAACCTCTTTAAGATGGAAAGGTGGGGTGGCATTTACAGAAAATAATGAAAACCATGTTGTTTTCAACTAAACATTTGGATGTAATCCAATTTCATCAAACAAATAGGTAATGTTCTAAAATATGCTTCAGGGATTAAATCAAATGCAGTCTTTTGATTTATTTAATTCTGTTATTTTCCTCTGAGAACGACATTTACTTGTAATCACTCAGCCATTTAGTAAGGTTGGACCCACACATCAAATGTTGTGGTGTACATGCCCACGGACATTTCAAATACCTTACTGAAGGCAGGAAATGAAATGTACATTCAAGACCACTTCAAATATTTTGAGGTTTCTGTATTATAATACATAGCCAGAACCCAGAATCACGACCTCAACTTAATGCCAATAGGAATGTTTTGCCTAAACGTAATCCCTAAGCCAAAAATAAAATGTGTCCACATGTCGAACAGCAAATAAATCCCAGAAAGGTGAGATTGGTCTTGTTTTCCTGGAAAACAAGACCAATTCATGGTGCCCACCAGGTTAGTAGAACAGGAACACACGCGCAGAGCCAAATGTGGTACCAACCAGGAAAATGGATCATCAGTGAAGTCATTACTTCAATAATTGTTTTGATCACTGTGCCATGCAGGCCAATTAAATTAATTTCAACAAAAGAGTCCACTTTAGGGAGGATGTTGTCAGTACAATGAGTCATGTCAAGTGTTCTCAGGACCAATCAGAATGTGTGTGTAGCAACACCATTTACTGTGCCATTCAAAAGCAGAACGCTTTATAAACCATCTGGTGTGATTTCTGAAGTATTGGTGGTAAGCACATGAACAGCCCCACACATACAGGCTTCCCTGTATGAACGTATATCCTCCCACCAGCCCAAAATCACCCCACGCTTCAAAGGAATCAGCGTGAGGCTATCTCCCCCCGGGCCTGCCTGCCTCTATCAAGCCCAACACCTGCTCTCACACGCAAACACACGCCAGCACACGCACATTTAAATACTTTATGTGAATCCAATAATCAGGCGTACATTCAAGAAGGTTTCAAATATAACCACCCTCTTAATGTGCACTTCATCACTTCAATCAGCCCTTGGGTTCGGTTGACAGGTGAGTATTAGTGATTTAAGGGGAATTCCACTGTAGCTCACATATATTCGCTGTAGTTATGAATGCTATATTTGTGTCAAAAAAATACAACACATCCTCAAGGCAATCTAGAACATTATCGCCATTTGTGATCACTTTCGCCCGGTGAGAGAGGAATACACCCAATCGGTTGTTCTGTCGTACCCATCTGTTGTCCAGAACTACAAAAAACATGAATTGCTGTCTGTTTTGTGCAATGTGTTTGTTTACCATCCCTGTCCAATCCCAGGGCCACAGCCTTTCTAATCATGAGTTCCCAGCCTGGACAACCCATGTGGAATGCCTGCTATCTGTCAGTGTTTGGAACGGCTCATCTGCTGTCAACAACACCAAATTGAACTGGACCCATTCTGCCCTCCAGGCCCTTGACTTCCTGGCCATCACAGAAATATGGATTTCCCAAGAAAATACGGCTCCTCTGGCAGCTCTCTTCATCTGACTATGTGTTTACCCACAGTCCAAGAGCATCTGGTCTCCATGGTTTCTTCAACCTGGAAGTTCTTGCTCTTCCCTCTTGCTCACCGACCCATTTCCTCTTTTGAATTCCACGCTCTCAGAGTGACCTTTCCATTCAAGCTTATCGTGACGTGCTCAATGAACTTGACATCCAAGGCCTGTACTACGAAGCATGATTTGGGTTTGTGAGGTAAAGTCAGGTTGAACCCTGGGTTGTCAGTGGGTCACATGGTACCGGGTTACATCACCATGGTAATTAATGCTGCACTCCTAATCTGCTCCGTTTCGAGATAACAGATTAACGCGTATAAAAGACCGGCCTTCTGACCAATCAATTCTTGATTGAAAATGGGGTCCCCATTCTTAAAAGATCCCGTGGAGCTCAGTGCATGGATAGCGAGAGGGTCTCTTAGAAAAGCACGAATATTCAGCATTCAGGTTTATATGGTTTGAAGTTGGAAAATGTGCATAGAAAGGATGATATAATCAGAATACTCACTTGCCTAATAACTGTTCATGCAGTGTAAATATTCTTCATATTTCTCCAAAATGGTTGTTTGCTCCTCTTGAATAAAATATGCGGCTTTGGTAGACTTCCCCATGTTTGCGATTGGTCATATGGTGCGAACTCCGCCCCTTTTATGTGAACGCCCTTGCAGTTAGATTGTGAAAACCTGGGTTGATGCAACATGTTATTAACCACCGTCTTCACACAGCTTACAGGACTGCAGATGTTAGCTTTAGTGAAGCCAGCTAACTAAAATAAGTTGAACTTGTTTTTTAGTGTAGGCCTCTGGTCAGTCCCTGATGATGGCGCGCTATTCATTTTATTGGGTGACTTCAACCTTCCAAAAACGGCCTTTGGGTAATTTATTTCCAATACTTTCTACCTGCTATTTTCCTCCTTTGATCTGACATTTTTCTCATCATTACACCGTTCCAGTCACCTGACCACTTCTACATCTCATTCTCGCCACCACAACATTTGTCCGCTTTGCCAACTGCTCTCAGCCTCTATCCTCTCATCTCTCCCATCTCCTCAATCCTTCTCCCTTTTATCTCCTGAGACCAATGACTCACTGTCCCATTTCCTTCCAGTCAAATCCTTACCTGGTCTTTCCTATCACTCTTCTCTGTCCCAGCACCTCAAGGGAGGAACCCGCTTCCCTCGGAGGCTAGGATACCAGTCTCTGTCTATTTTCGGAAAACACACATTTTCATAGAGTACTTAAAATTGTTCCACAGCCACCATCAGTGTCTGTGGTCTTTTGTTAGCTTTCCATGTTCATTTGCATGGTTTTCTTTCCAGTACTGACCTTTGATGATAACTCATTCATTGATTGCACTTACAACTAAAACTGTGTGGTCGTTTCACCCAGCCATTTTAGAATGCATGTACTGTGCACTTGTATGTCACTCTGGATGAGAGCATCAGCTAAATGCCAAAAATGCAAATGTCTTTTAGAAACAGGAAAAATGTTGATACCTAGTAAATTACCCAAGATATCTGCTGATAGGAACGTTGTTGAAAAACATCCAATTGCTCAATCAATCATGGACCGCTGAAACTACACACGGATTGTCTTGTAGCACGAAATGAAAGAAAACATGAAAACATTTATTTTTCATTAACACATGTTCTGACACAGTGGAGTGTGTTGTTCAGCGCCCATATCACATTCCTGCACTCCTTCGGGCTATTTACGTGTAAAGCATATTTCTATGTGAGTCGAGGCCTCAGAAACGTAACGGAAGACCCCTGAACAGCCGCCCAGCTGAAACACCTCCTTAGCACTTGCCCTGCCACCAGGTAGTCATTCCATTTCAATACCGCAATCACAAAGCAATTAGTGGAAGCAAACATCACATGCAAAGTGTCAATAAACCATGAAAATGCCAGGTGATAGAGCAAAAGCCTGGTTCACAACACAAGTGCCTGGAAATATACGTTCACCGTGGTATGATAAAAAGCAATTTGGAGAGAGATAATCCATGTCAGGAAAATCCATGTTTATGAAAATGTTAAATTGTAAGATGACAACACCCTTGTTTCAACCACACAATCACTTTAATGACTGATCAAATGGTCTCTCTTACTTTTCAAACAACGTGTCAGTTGATTGTACGTGTTTCTGCGTAGTGTTACACAGACAGCTCATCGGTTACAGTCTGGTTAATCAACTCTTTCCGTCCCCTCAGATGAAATGCCTCAGAAGCCGTTTCTAATGTCAACGCCAATCAACAGTCGCATGACCATCCATTCGAAATCTCCCATCTGAATTGTTCCACCAAGCCAACTGATGATTGGTTGCGACAGAATACGCTTCTTGCCCTAACTGACAGAGAAGTGCACTCCCCCCCCAAAAAATGAACTCCTTTACTCCTGACCCTCATTCTGAGTGTGATTGGGGGTGATGTGTCTGAGACAAATAGCTCAATTACAATGGTACAAATGAGAGCGAGTCCTGGACACTAACGGACATGGTACATCAATCAAGTGAATACCTGATTGAACTCAAGTTAACTACTTGCAAGGAATGGAACTGATTCATCTTTCTCATGATATAGTCACCGTTGAAAAAGCAGGGATTCTGCAATGTGGGCAGTATAAAGTTTTGGGCATGTGTTGAAATGTGAACCTATTACTGCTAGGCGAATAACGGAAATATTTGGATGTTTTTCTATTATTAAATAATTTAGTTAACCAACTTTGGTTAAATTAGTTAGATTCTGTCTCAGACCGTTTTTGTTTATGAGCTCAACAAGCTATTTCTCAAGAGAGAAATTAAATAATTCATGAGAGAAACTGTAACAAATTAACTGGAATGCTGGGCTTAAGGGAGTTATAGTTTTATTACCCTAATACCTATTCTAGTTCAGTGCGTAAAACAGTTGTAATCAACAACAATTACCATAATCCATTGCGCACCAGAACACAAGGGATATTAACAGTGCCTCAGTGACAGCGTCAGAAAGGAAGTAGATGTACTGTATATTTGGGACAGATTAAGCCTAGTCTGGGACCAAAAAAACCTTCAAATGATACATGGTTGTGTAGGTGGTGATACTGGATGATTTAGGAGTTGATACAGGGTGATGTATGGGGTGATACAGGGTAATGCAGTGTGTGATAGAAGGTATATAGTTTCATATCAGACAAAGAGAAAGTGGAAATGAAAGGAGAAATTCTGGAGGTCATCTATTCTGGATAGAATGTTTGTCTTTAATACAAAGGAATTAAAAAGTATAACTGAATTGTTTTCAGCTGTGCTCAGAGCTTAAAGCTGTAGAGTTCACAAATACCCAATTTCTGCATCGGCATTGCTAGCCTCATTGATGACAGATACATTGTGATCTCAAGCCATCTTCACGACCCAGGGGCATCCACAGTATAAGAGACATATCGCTTAAAATCACAGAGGAACAGTGCTGTTACAGTGACAGAGTTTTATAGCATTGTTTAATAAAGGCTATAGCAGTGGTTTGATTTACCAAATGGGGGGTATTCAAGAACACTATACGGAGGGACAATGTTTACATTTCAATAATCCCCTGTATGTATTTCATTTATATTTTTACATTATTCATATGGCACTGTGTCCAGTCCTGGCTATTAGTCATGTGCCATATATGTCCGACTGTCAATGACAGTGAAGCTGAATAAAAATGGTCATGCTTATAAAACCCTGTTTGAACATTTAATATGATAATGTAGGCCAAACAAACAATTGCTGCAAACCACTGCTATTGTGACAAGCAATAGTCCATTTGACATTGTTTCAGACTTGCCTTGTGAACGGTTACAACTGAACATACACGGTTGAAACCCGGTTGGCCCACGGGGCGTAAGGCCAGCCTGGAGAAGCCCTGCCCCATGTCCATCCCCATAACAGCAAAGCGCCTTCGTTTCCCCCGTAACTACGGGATTCCTACACCTAATTGATTTATAGCCCAAGTGCCCACCCAAGCGTCTTACAGCAACACAAAACTGCCAGGAGAGCACTTATGACTTGGTTTTCCTGCTAAGAACTCAGTTACAGCTGCAGCTTTAGCAATGGGGCGTAAGGGACCAGGCACTAGATACAATCACAACAATATCAGTGGAGGGTTTTTTCCTATATCACCTTGCCACAGCTCTGGTCTCTCTAAAGCAATCACAGGAAAGAGGAAGACGTTCAACTGGATTATAAGCCACAAGCACACATTTTTTAGATACCACTAACAGTTAGGAGAGAACCAGAGGAATGTAAGAACATCTGTATTGTTTATAAATACAGCTACAAATGGTATGTATACAATATGTTAATATACAACCACATTTCCAAACAATCTGGAACACGGTATAAAAAAGACAAAGAGAATGAAATTGTGTTCCAATCATTTAAACCCTATATTCAATAGAAATGTGTACATCGAAAACACACCAACATTTTGAAAATTAGAAAAGTTATTCTTTCTTGAAAAATATTTGACCAATCATCAACTATGTACATGATCCCATTAAAAGATTCAGAGAATCCAGAAAAATATCTGTATGCAAGGGACATGGCCAAAAATCTGTATTGAATGGGCTCTCAGGTGGCATTGCATTAAAAACAGACCCAATTGTGTGGTGGACATCACTGCATGGGAGTCTGAACACAGTATGTCGTTGCATCCAAATAGGCATGTAAAGACATCCAAAGAAGAAAGCATAAATAGAAGAAAACGCCAGAAACGCTTCTCTGGGCCCCCGAGCGCATTTAAGATGGACTGAGGCGATTTAGAACACGGTCCGGTGGGGTCTGACCAATCGAAATAGAAAATAGTTTTTTGGAATCATGGACGCCGCGTCCTCCAGGATAAAGAGGAACTACGTTACCATGTTACCTCTTAAAGAAACCAACGCTTGACCCCTCCCCTCCCTCATTACTGAGGACTGGCCCAGTGGACTTCACGGTGGTCAGAGTAGCGCCCCTCATAAAGCAACCAACGCTTGACCCCTCCCCTCCCTCATTACTGAGGACTGGCCCAGTGGACTTCACGGTGGTCAGAGTAGCGCCCCTCATAAAGCAACCAACGCTTGACCCCTCCCCTCC
>JACXGJ010013281.1:0-16525 GCA_016801105.1 Esox niger | reverse complement strand
CCGGGGGTGTCACGTCAAGTTGGGGTGCCGGGGGTGTCACGTCAAGTTGGGGTGCCAGGGGTGTCATGTCAATTTGGGGTGCCAGGGGTGTAACATCAACTACGGGTGCTGGGGTTGCCGTGTCATGCTGGGGTGCTTCGTCCTTCCCTTTTGATCAATATCTGTCCAATACCACCAGTCGGCCATCATCAGCACCTCTTACCTTGGCTATGTCTACTGTACATGTGAGAACCAAATATCCCTACAAGTTCACAGTGACCTGCAGATGTTTAATGGTGCCGCTTTTGGTAGATAATACTGAAAGAATACATACTATTGTGGTAGTGAGCACATACATTAATATAAGATAAAGAGGATGGAAACTACAGTTGATGCACAAAGCCGGATCAGGCTTGACTGTGAGATTTGGGGGTTTTCCAGCTGCCCCAAGTAGTATATCCACAGATGTTCCTTCTTAGTTATTGCTGTGATGTTATCCTGCTGCCGGAGGTTGTGATGGCACTTTAATGATTCAGTCAAACTAGCAGCTGAACCCTCAATCTTGAGGGGTGGAGATGGGGACGTGTCCTGAAGTCCACCACCATCTCCATGTTTTTTTGTGTTAAATTCAAGGTTATTCTGATAGACACATGGCAAAAGCCGGCCTCTTTCCATGGTACACATATGAGGATGACCAAAATGGTGTCATCGACAACATTCAGTGGTTTGAGAAATGCATTTTTGGACGTACAGACGTTGGTGTAGAGGTTGCAGAGTTGGGTTGAGAGAATATGTTTATCAGGGATAAACAGCCCGAAATGTGCTTATCAATAATCACCCACTGGCAGAGCTGGTCACATTTAGTGGAGACAGTTTGTCTTCCATGAATGCTATCATGATGACAATGAATGGAGTAAAAGTTTGCAAATCTTGCATTCTTTGGGTTGAATGTGAAGCATTCAGCGGAGTACCTTGATTATAGTTCTGTCCAGATACCTGCTGGCTCTGCAGGCTGTAGTGCAGGCTACAGCTCAATAGTAATTCCGATCACATTCAGTTTTTATCCAGGGGTGGAGAAATCCTTGAAAAAACCTGATACAAAGCACATAGGGCCTTAGACTGGATCAAAGATTCATCTTTAAGTACCACAACGACACCAGCACACAGTTAAGACAATGCTGAAGTGACGGATGGTTGGAGATGGTCTTTGAGTGGGCCAGCCAAACCTGGATTTGAACCCCATCAAACATATATGGGGATATGTTTGACCTGAAGGTCTCACTCTCCATTCAATTTAACATAACTACAAGGATACAATGAAGAATGGGAGAAAATACCCAAATTGAGGGGTCCAAAGCTGGTAGAGGCATACTGAAAAAGAATCAAAGCTGTGATTGCTGCCAAAGTCACTTTTACAAACAACAGAATAAACAGTCAGAATACTTATGTACATGAGATTTCCCTTTATTTCCAGTAATTTCTTCAAAAGCAGATCATTCTTAATGGTTTTCCTTTGCAATTATGTAATATTGTGTGTGAATTGATAGCATACAATTTTTTATAAACTATAAATTAAGTATAACACAAAAAAATGTGGAGAGAATACATTCGGAAGGTTCTGTATTTATAACAGTGGCGGTCACTAAACTATTCCATGAATAATGGCTTGTCATTTCTGTGAACAATAATGGCTTGTCATATTTCCTCAATTGCATGAGATCTTGTCAGTGTAATAATATATATCAGCATTATTGTTCTTAAATGTGTCCTAGTGATATATCTGGTGTCAGTCAATTAGCTGGCTTGTGTCAGTCCATTTCCAATGTTTGACAGGCTTTGCAGTTTAAATTAATGTCTGAACGCAGGGATTAGATGGTTTAAATTCCCCAGGTCAACATGGATGGCAATGTGGTACAACCCTTAAATATTGCAGTAAACATTAAACAGAATTTTATCATGTCTTTCTGGACATTTAATCGGTTGATTTTATGGGGAAAGATCCTGTTCCAAGATCGTGTGGTTAAAATCCCCAATGATGGTCAATCTAGAATTTGGGATCTTGCCTTCCACCTCTGTGATCAGATCAGCCAATGGATATTACATTTGCTTTGCGCAATGTAAACTCTAGCCAATATGACTGAGTACATTGTGTGGGTTGAATGCAAAGTTTGCTGTTGTGAAAATATATTCCAGATCTGGTTTTAGACACAGCGACATTGCCCCAATGCTGGCTGATGTAAAAGCTCATACCACCTCCTTCAGATTTATTGCACTATTCTGAAAGATGATCTTTACCACAGCAGTACATACAATGGGTTTTTTAGCCACAGTTCAGCAATGCAGAAAGCAGAGCTGAGAGAAGTACAGTTTTTGTCAGAACTTGTAGCTCATTGATTTTGTTTGTGACCGAGCATGTTGGAAAAGAATAGACTGTGGAGAGGGGCACGGAGACCTTGCACTGCAAAACACAACAGGGCCAAGCTCACTTCATCCTCCACTTCCCAGAATAAAACACAAAGCTTAAAATCCGAATCAAAGTCAGGGATCCTTCACAGTATATTGTTGGATGAAGATTTCTGGACATAAATCAGCTAGAAAATGTGTCCCTAATAGTCTGTAGCTTATTCATTGAAAGAAATCTGCATTTTAATTGCATTCTAAAAATCTATATACAACCAAGTAAACACACTAGCTGTATTGAAAACATGGTGCTCCTTCACCAGGCGCCAACTTCATTTGTATTGAGTGTGCATTTGCTGGAAGGTGACCTTTCTTCTCAGTACTGTACATAGAGGGGACAAAGACGGCCCTTACTTTATTATTAGCAGTAACCAGAAGGTTATCATGGGGAAACAGAAGCAGAGGCACAGGGGACAGACAAGCTCTAAGGGGAGAGGAGAGAAGAGGAGCGGATTAGCAGGGGGACAGGGCCTTTGAGTGCGGATGGGTAGAAGGGGACATGCTTTCATCATACAACTTTCCCATCCGCAACAGTACTCCTGGAGCCTGGAATACAGGTCACCTTGAGGCTGCTACAACATGTAGGACAAGTGTTACCAAACTTTCTCCCCAGGGAACACATTTTCAGATTTTAAAAATAGGGACCTAGGAAAATGTTATAGTTTTTAAGCTAATGTCCACTAATTCTATGTAGCTGAACAGTACTAAAACATTTTTAGGTAGGGTGTTAATAATAATAATAATTATAGACATTATTTAAATTAATGTTATTGTGCAAACAAATGTTTTTTTATAATAATTTAAATTAAACTTACAGATCAAATTACAGATACTCTTTTATATTAAGTGATTAGATCAAGTGACAATCACAAAGTCCACAGAATAATTACATTTACATTACTCCTCAACGTTAAAGTTATAGCCCAGCTTCTCACAGAGACAAATATATTCTGCCATGTGCATCAGATTGTGTCGATGTTGATCAATCTATGGATCTATGCTATGGCAAAGTTGGGCATGACATTTTAAAAAATGTACAATGTTAGTTGCTGCTAACAAGGCTGCTATCATAGTTATCACTACCATCTGCCATGTCTGTTGGCTCTGTTTGTGTAGACTGTTGAGCGATGGGTGCTGTTTCACATTGAACTCTTGACAACTTATTAGGTGCATGTGTACCGGAGTTAAGATAATCCCGTACGCTCCCTCCACAGCTAGCTTGAAATGTCGCCGATGTTGCTATCTGATTGGTACCTTTTGTATTGGTCAAACAATTAGAGACCTTGTCAAGGCAAAACACTTTTAAGTGTTTCAAAGCAGATCATTGGTTTGCATTCAATGTGGGGCAGACATGTTAGCAACACCACATTGATGTCGGTTTTACTTGTACCTGTCATCCAGATCAGCAGTTGGGCTCAGCTCAACTGCTACTATGTGGCCAGTTTAGAAGGGGTGAGTGTAACAGAATCAGGAACATATAATAAGCTCACTTTACAGGTGTCTTGAAATGTCACCAATAGAGCTATCGAACTGGTACCTTTAGCATAGCCCAAATGGTTATAACGTTGTCAATGAAAGTGGTTACTGTTTTGCGAAGCAGAGGGTTACTTTAGGGCAGGCAAACTGGAAGAAGCTAAACTGTTAGGTGCGGCACGTTGAAGTCAAATACACCTGTAAGTGAATTGTGCTTGTTATCCATAGGAGTATTGCATTTGAAGAGCATGGGTTGGCAGTAAGTTGGCCTCATCACAATGTTTTATTTCAGGACTGCTCAAATTTTTTCCCCAACGGATGGTCATGAATGGCTGAAACAACATTAGTTTCTACTGGTTTCTAATCTGAAACAAATGGACACCTCTGTCACCAGGTGACTGCAATTAACTACCAGGTCCAAACAAACACCCTCCAGGACCAAAGTTGCCTATCCCTGGTGTAGGGTTTGCCTAATAAAAATTGACTGTTACAAGAGTACCAATCTGAAGCTGTGTCTCCGTCAGACCCTCTGGGCTCTAAGGGGGAAAGCCCATGACGCTGAGAGGGAGAACTTTTTCTAATACTGGTTCAGAGATGGAACCTAGTCAGTGATTGGCCAGTGCCGTCTGAGGAGGCAGGAGGACGACAAGTTACTGAGGCACCAGGGCAAGGAAGACTGATTGGCCCAGAGACTGGAGCAGACAGTGTGTGAGAACAGCTGCTCTCAGGTGCTGCACCTGCCATCCATCTTACCTTTTCTCCAGGCGAGGTCTGAGTGGCAGACTAACTCTCTGTGTTTTACATACCAGCTCCCCACCACCCAGACGCCCCCTCCCCAGACAGCCACAGGAATCCGCAGCCTCCCTCGCCTCTGTCAGACACACTCACGGCAGCCCTCATCTTATGGCCCCCCTACTCTTGTTTGCTCTTTTCTGAAAAACATACTAGATTTACTTCCACTATATAGAGAATGTGAATAATGGATCAGAACCTGAATATCATACACTCTAAAATTATAGAATAGTCTGTTGTATATTTCCATGTTTTTGTATGTTACTGAATATTCAAATGTCACTCTTAGACCAAAAGTGCCACATTTTTTAAAACGCAACAATCTTTCAATGCACGTATGTGACCTGGTTTTGGAGGGGAGCACGTTGACTGGAGCGGTCCCGGGAGGACCCAACCTGCAGGCCAGTCCACCTGTTGTATGGTTACCCAGGGGTTTCAATCCTCCTCCTGGTCCACTCTGCCTGCCTCCACTCTGCCTCTACTCTGCCTGCCTGCCTCCACTCTGCCTCCACTCTGCCTGCCTGCCTCCACTCTGCCTCCGTCCACACAGATCACTGCGGAATCTTGGAGCCAAAACTGAATGCAAATGCAACCTCAAATAGATGCAATCTATACTTTAATTATGCAAGCAAATAACCATCGTTCAGCTACTCTGATTCTCCGGCAGTCATTAGTCATGTGCTTGTGATACACATGGGGCGGTTTTGGGAGTTCGTAGACTTTTAGGGCAATTTCAATGCCAGATGGCCGGGACCAAATACACATCTAATGGCTTGAAAAAGTCCTATGTCACATCAGAGAATGACCAGACTTCTTGTCTGTAGCCAGGCACAGAACAGCGGATAATAACAGACACCCACACAGCTCTCTTTGAGGAAAACAGCTTTATGAGATATAATTTTATAAAACTGCATTTGATTATATATTGTCAAAATGTAATCGTTGCCTAAAACGTGGTGGGGGCTTGGGGTTGCCAATGCAATCTACACACTATACAGCTGATGGTTCACAGACTAAACACATCTACAGCAATCTGTTTCCCCTTCATGACTAGACCACATGGGGAGGTGATGGCACTACATCGTTAGCACGATTAGCAATAAAGCCGTTCTAGAGAATAACCACCTCAGAAACATTGATATCTAATGAAACCATCAGGTGTGGTTTGACCATGCAATCCCACTGGTCCTCCTGTCTTCTACCCCCACAGAGACTATCAAGATGATGACTGAGTATTCAGCTGATCTTAAAGGGGAACTTGTACTGTGATGAAACAGCCTGACAGCTCAGGAGGCCCGAACCATAAGAAACACACAGTAGCACTTAAACAACTGTGCGCACGTCTGTGTGTCTGTCTGCACACTGTTCACCTCCCTTCCCACATGCAGATATACTCCTCTCTTTATGAGAGGTCAGGGTTGAGTTTAAGGGAAAGGAGACCTTGCCATTTATGCTTTGCTCTCATTATATTGCAGTACGTAGCCTTTGACCTGTGAGACAGATTGAGGAGAGACTGTGCAAGAGGCTATTTCAATGGGACTTAAAGTAAGGCAACAGTGATTAAAAGACATAGGCCCTGGGGGAGAGACAGAGAGCCCAGGGAAAAGGTTTATTTTCAGCCCCAATGCTTAAGTAAACATTCCAACACGTGGGAGTTGAACAAAGAAAGGCAGCTGTCACTTTGATGTCACTCCATCCAAATGAGTTGCAGCGAATGAGTGATAACGTGCTTTGAGCAATAGAAAAGTACACGTGAAAAAAATTACTAGAAGAGTAGTGAGACCCATTATTGTACTTAATCAAAATGACTTGAATACTTTCGAAACATTTACATTACATTAAAGAGACAAACAGCAGAACTTCATTGATTGATAAGCTATAGCCTGTGACAACTAAAAATACCCCCTATTGCATTAAATCAGAGCAAGTACCTGCCAGTAGATGTTCCTGTCAGTGTGGTTGTAAGTTTCTGGTCCAACTTCCTTAATAAGCTCCCTGCTGCCTGTTACGTCCTGGGACGGTCATTGTTTGGCGTATGCCTTATGTTACAGTTGTTCTGTCTTGTCTCATTTGTAGTGTTTGCTTTGGTTATAGTAATTTTATTAAATGTGCTCTGTTCAACCTGCGCTTGAGGTCTGCCTCATCAACTCTTACACGTCTCTGGCTGTGTTTATACTCTGTTCTGCCACTGGGGCAGTGTATCTCTAGGGATAAGTAGTAGATAAGTAATAAAATTGAGAGGTAAAGTGTGGACATTGCACCCTGATACTGTCACAGTAATTCCAGAATACATGCAATATTGTTAAATAAAAAGCCTTTACATATTGACAAAATGGATTTAGAATCCTTGACAGTGTAATCATTCATTACTTATAGTACTGCAGAGGACATTTTGTAGCAGTAAAAATAAATGTATTTTCTCTAATCAAGACATAAATCTTCACCTGACTGTTGACAGCAAACCTTGACAAAGATGGCCATGTGTTTGTTCATCAGTGAAAATCCATTTCTATTTGTTCTAGGAATGATGTGGATATACTGACTGCTGTGTGGTGATAATATGCACTGCAAACACTATATAACATAAACAAGATTATGAAAATGCTTTTAGAAATAACCCAATTCAAAATTGATGAAGTAAAACTCTAGAGAGAAGCATTCCAATCAGACAAATATCTGTGAGCTCAACCATTGTAAAGTCCTCTTTATAATGCCTAGTGTAAAGTTAAGGTCAATCCAAGACTGCAGAACAGGAATGAAAGTACACAAAGGACAACTCTTTCTGATAGTTAACATCAGCGCTGTCAATCAAGATATTGGATTGTTTTCTTGAAACTGGTCAATGTATATTATTAAGCATTATAAAACCAAAACCTAGCCATGAATTTCAGTTTATCTGGTGGAAGCTATAACAAATTTGCCTCCCATCTTTGAAGATATAATCCTTGCATACCTCCCGCTATGATGTCCCAGTAACATGAGCTCTGTAGTGTGCAGGTACTGGGTCCAACCAGAACATTGAATGGACTACCTAATGCCTTGAAATTATTCAATTAAAATCAACCCTAACCACCCACAGTGGTTCCATGACAGCTGGAGTAGACGTTTGTAGACTTTTGTATCTCAGCTTGTGCAATTCTTGCATAGAAACTTAATTTGCGGAAAAGCGTTTGAAACGTCCTTTGTAGTTTTGTATCCTCATTTAAAAAAAAAAAAATTAGGCAATCTTAGGTTATTTTTAGAGCTAAGTATTCACCCTACATACACACTGTGATCTGTGAACCATGCAGAGAACAGCTTGCCGTAATTGTGCTCCTTCTGGTTTGCTCTGAAATATGGAGTATGTCCAGATTCAGAAAAAAGACATTACTTCTTGCTCTTCGAAAATAGTACTATTTTGATTTCAACAGAAATTTGAGTGCAGAGGCTTGTTCTTCCCTGACCTCCCATGTAGATTCAGATAGGTATTTGATTTTGGCATAATGTGTTACCTCAAACCAATATGGTTTAGACCAAAGCAGACCAGCCTTTGTCATCTTTGTTGAAGGCTGGACACTCCTAATTCAATATCTAATGATTTTCTAATAATTTGCACCTGTTATGGTCACTTGATTCTGTAGCTGTTTGATGTGACTATAAAAGTAGGGTTGTACTAAGTTGTCCACATAAGGAAATTAAATGTATGTTTATTTTAATTTCATGAATGGTTTAAAAGTTGTGTTATTTGGTAAATTGGGTTTAGTTAATATCAATGAATGTGGTTGTAGTCAAGCTTAACTATCCATGTGTTCAAATATTTTTAATATTTTAATATCAAAACACTACTCCTATTATAGAGCAAGCCGTGAAGCTTCATATAACATATGTATTCTGCTGTGCAGAACGTACATAAAGTATGAATAAATTATTAATGAATTCATTATTTTCTTTTAAATAAAACAATTAAAATATTTGTCAACAGTCATTCCTCCAAAAGACTATATTAATGAAAATAACAATAACAATGTGTACAAATATTTTAACAAAAATCTAAATCGGTAGATTTCATGTTAAACACTATTCCTCCCAATTAAGTGGCTTTGTAAAAATGAACAGGGCATTCTAAATACCAATAAAAGGTTATGTTCCTGCTGATGTGAAATCGCCCTATACACAGTCATTGACTTAGAAACACAACATGTGTGGAAACCCTTTTAGATAATGTCAGATAGTGATCTTCTAGAAAGCTACATGTGATCACATTTTATCACCATCACAGTGCCACAGAGAGGCATGCTGATGCATGGGAAGTTGAAAAGGCTCTGAGAATAATTACTCTCTACTAGCATATAAATGTGTTATTCTATTTAACATTAATAATCTGCCTCAATTCTCAGTAAGACCTCTGGCATCTATCATATTTTCACAGAACTACTTTAATCCTTGACAAATCTCATTTTCCCAAATATTCCCATCTTTCTAATGGACAGGGTTTGGTCATGTGGCTAAATCTAGTAGAGCAACTTAGCAATACATCAACATTACTTCAGCAAACAGGGGTAACGGTTTTCAACCTATTCTAACAACTTTGACCAACAGGACAGTCAAATGGGCACTTGACTATCGACCCCCCCCTATTTCAATGCCGAAATGGTTGCTTTAGGAATTATGAAAATTCAAGAGAGACATTTGTTTTTCAATAACATGACATATTAATCAGACCGAAAGGTAAAGTATGTTTCTAAAACTCACCGCAGAGTAAAGTTCTCCAGGGTGGAGGAACTGGTCATGAGGATGTAGAAAGTGGCGATGTCTGTCTTCTTCAGGGGTTTGGACGAAGTCTGGATGACAACAGCCTTGCCCAGCTTGAGCTGGGACAGAGATACTGCACCCTTTGGCACCGGAAGGAGACGCACACTGCCGATCCGCTGCATGGGAGTCACAGGAATGTAGTCAGCCTGCCGCGGCTGCTCTGAGCTGCCCCATTGAACCACACCCCCATCGCTGCACTGTCCATAGGCACTGGGCCGGGCCTGGTAATACAGCTCCACGGTGTTGCCCTCAGTTAGGTCCAGCCTCTCCCGACTGGAGCTCTCTGCTGCAGGACTAAACCAGCCAGCGACAGGCTCCAACTCGGCCATGCAGGTGCCCCTCTGACCCCCAAGGGCACAGGAGCCTCTAACCTCTTGGGTCTGCCAGAAGGCGAACACTGTCATACATGGCAACTCATCCTTTAGCCCTTCCGCTCCCCTGTCCCAGTCTCTCCCAGCCACATAGAACAAGACCCGGACCACGGGCACGGTGGAATAGACCCGGGGGGTCAGCACGAAGGACTGGACCTTCCAGTTATAGGTGAACACACCCGAGGCCCGGAACAACTGAACCGACTGAACCAGATCCAGGGGCACCTGCCGCTGTGTGGACAACGGGCCGTAGCTGGCATTGACAGCCGGTGGCCGGCTGGCTCTCAGGATGACGAATGGCTGTGTGTGAGTCTGCATGCTGAAGTTCCTCATGAAGTCCTGACCGGCCTCTTTCAGAAAGAGGTAATCTGTGTCGACCACCTGGTAGCTGACTGGAAGAAACACAGGCAATGGCAGAGAGCTCTTGGTGTTGTCTGACATCTCTTGACTGTCCAACTCTGTCAAAAGCAGAAGCAAAACATTAACCCATGTTGACAATACTGTTTTCATGTTTATGAATTAGGATGTGCAACTGAATCACTACATACTTTCTCACCTATTAGTTAGTTTGCTTAGTCCGAGTCAAAACAAACAACAAGTATACTTCTGTTTGTGTTTCTATGTAATCTGCTAGGGCTGCACCCTGCCCAAATTTGAGCTAACCAAATATTGCAAACAAAAACTGTGGCCGGAAATGTCTTTACTCATTGGTCAGATATTTGGCAAAAAAAGTAGAAACTCAATTGACCGGGCAGTAACAGATCCCAATTCTGTGCAGTAAGCGCCCAATGAATACACAGAGCAACTGCCTAAAATAATGACTGTGTAAAATGTAACTGATGTATTTAAAAAGGGGGATGGGTTGCTATCACACATGAATATTGCAGGAGACAACCTTCCTATAACGACCATTTGTCACCAGTGATACGTGAATTCATACCATAGATAGATAGCACAATGTAGATAGATAGCACAATGTAGACAACTGCCTTACTAATCCCACAACAATAACAATGTAAACTAATGTAAACGATTTCAAACCACAATACACAGCATTTTTGGGTCGCTTCCTATATTTTGTTCGGACTGCATTCTCACTTGAATGAAATTGTGCAAGGGTTTATTCAGAAGTGGTGCAAGACCACCTTGTGGACTTGAGTACAGTTAACGTGGTGCACCTGGCTTTAATTGGGCCAATTTCATCTCCACAAACAAAATAGACTAAGGTGGTAAAATGCTTCCAGGTTCAATTCAACCGGACTAAACAAGCTAGGTGTGAAAGAGAAAGTAGCTTCTGCTAGCAGTTTTTGCTTGATGTTAATGATCTACTGGTAACTGATCAGCTTCTCTGAAAGTTAAATCCATCAGTTCAGTTACTTCAATCGATTCAGACATTTTGAATCAAAATTACTTTATTCAACATTCTTGTCTAAATTGGTTGATTAATCTCCATCTTGGAAAGAGAATCTGCACATACACTATTTCTGCACACATTTTTGTGGTTGTTCTAATGGTTTGTGCAAGGAAAGTTTAAATACACTGCAACTAATAAGTGATTTTATAATGTGTTATTGCAAATTTAATCTAGTTGAATTGGTTTGAAAACAAAAGAAGAGAACAGATTTTCTTGGAAAGTCATTTTTGTTAAGCATTTCCAATTCCAAATTGAAAAGCAGTCTAAATATGCATTCCTTTGTGTTGCATAAGGTACTTACTTGAACAAATCTTTTAGGGAAGTGATTTAGTGCACTCAGTTCTTTGAAAAGATTTGTTCAAAAAGAACAAATTGTTTGCAAACTGCACATCACTACCTCCTCCCACCCCCTCATGATCAGGTCAGGAGTACTAACGGGCTCCATTGTTTCACATAATCATAATCATCTGAGTGCCAAAAAGGAACTGCCAAAAAGAAACCATCCAGAACATTTCCAGGAAATAGACTGAAGGCAAGCTGATCTACTGGATGGGACATCATCATTAAAGTGAAAGGGCTAGCACTGTCCATTTACTTAATCTTCAAATTCCCATGACAGAGCACACTAGAGGACCTTTATATCACAAATGATAGAAGGAGCAGCTTAAGCATATTACCGTGTGATGCAGTGACACCAGTGCAATGGGGACAGCAGAAAAACAGACACCATTGATGTGATATCATCCAGATCAAGTCAATTCCATTCCCAAATGAGAGTGATAACACGTGAAAATGACTAAATTAGTAATTAAATCTGTGATTAAAAAAAACCCTGAGTACAGTTTAGTGCAGAAACTGTTTTTATAGGTATTGTTTCATATTGTTGAATGGTGATTTTGTGTGTGTGTCTATTATTTTGGGTTAGGTTTTGTTACAATTGGGGATTTGTCAGATTTTGGGTTAGGCATTACGAGTATGGGGTTAGGTGTAAGAGTAAGGTTACTGTAGGTGTTCGGGGGGGCAATATAAAATATACATAAAAATGCAATGATTCCCACCAAATGTCTGCAACAGAATGCCAAGCCCTTTCCAACATCCATGCCAGCCCACTCCCACACTCACTCCAATGGCTTCCAACTGAACCTTGCATCCACTACAAGGCCATAGTACTTGCCAACAGAGCAGCAAGGAAAGCATCTACTCCCTACCTTTCGGTAATGCTCAAACTCTTCATCCCAAAAGGCTCTTTGTTTTTCCACTTCTGGGCTGTTGGCTGTCCGGCCCCTACAGGAAGGCATCTCCCAATCGGCCCTTCAAGCTACCCTTCATAGAGCCACCACCTTGGTGACATAACACTTGCTATGGTTATTACTAGCATTCTGTTCCTCCCACTGGCGTTTGCTGACAGATAATTACTTGAATAGAATGCACTTCAAATGTTGGAACTAACTGAAAGTTGCTCCGGGTTAGAGCACCTGCAAAATGACTAAAATATATAGTAAAATGTCAATCCTGTTCATCTAAACCACGCATGTACTCAGTTCCTAGAAAGTCTCCAGGTCACCATTCTATATAATTGTACAACATAATGTGATGCCTGTCTGTGTGTATATTTTTATACGGTTCTAGCGATGAATCTTGAAATGCAAGCAGGCCTACAGAAGTTTCACTTCTCTTTATACCATCTCTTTAGAAAGAAAGTAATCCTCAAATCTTGCCTTTCCAATTGACCTGATATTCAGAATTTCACCCGGGACAACAATGTTCATTTTGCCAACTACTCCTTTAATCTGTCATGTACATGACCTTAGCACAGTTGAGTGAAATTCCAGACACAATAAAAAAGCACCATAATCTACCTCTCCTATAAAGTTATTTGCATCCGTCGTTTCTCGTGACACGTTTTGGATTCATTTGTCAAATTATGACAAAAAATGCCAGAGAGAACAGCACCTGTCAGCATCTGTCACAGACAACGGATGGTTGTTTGTTTCTAGGAGGTAAGGGGCTTGGAGCTTCTTGAAAGTCCAACTAAGACGTGTCCCTTGTGGTCTGCGATGCCTGACAGGTCTCTCCATCATCCCTCCTTTGCCTGTTTTTATCGCCGAGCCGCCATCTGGGACATAGTATATGCAGTGACTGGAAAGCTGCACACAGTCAGAGAAAAAAGTTTGTGTCATAGTAAAGTCATGGCTATGCAGCAGCAATCCAAAGTCAAACACAATTGGATCTCCCGTTTCTCAGCCAGCCAAGTATCTCAATCATTTTTCATAGAAGGAAACTGGATTAGGGCTTGGGTCACGTTAGGGACTAGCTCCCACTGAGCTCCAGCAGTGCCACTGACAGATGTGCTGTTTAATACCAGAGCTGGCAATGCCTCCCACCATTTACATTTAGTCAATTAGCTGACACTCTGATCCAGATGGACTTACGGTACATCATTGATCGGATACATTTCGTACCTATACTGGGTTGGGTTGGGGCGGGGCAGCTCGGGAAAGGGACCTTAGAGAGTCTGGACACCCGTTTAATACGCCATCAGAAAGACAGCACCAATGCAAAGTCCCCTTTACCTGGGACATTGAGATGTTATCTTGGGATTGGGGGGAAGGTTGCTCCCAACTGACCCTTTAACACCACTTCCACTGACAATGAATACACACTGACATGTTCTGCCTCTGCATATCTGCAACGGGGAGATGTTATGCTGTTCAATCTCTCTACAGTTGGGTTTGACGTGTCATATGTGCCCCTCTGGGTATTTCAAAACACCTGAGCAAGGTCTGTAGGGGTGGTATAATTGTACTGTAAATAATTCCCCGGGAATATGCTTAGTTACCGTTGTACTTTAGCATTTGCTGTGACAATAATCACTGATTCTCCATTACGCAGAGAACCTGCACCTATACAGTATGTCCACTCTCTCTTTCTCTCCTTCGCCATGATCCTGCTGGTAAATAAAGCCAAATCCCTCCACCAGCTGTTTCAGCACAGAGCTGCTCCAATGACCCCACTTGGACATTAATACACGTCTCACTTCTCTGTCCCAATCCAACAATATTCAACCTAGCCGGCAGTCACCTCCCAAGTGTCTTATCTGCAATTGTTCTTCTCCCTCTTCAGGACACAGAGATGCTCAAAGTTTTTTATCTATTTTTCATACCACACCCAATCATGAGTCTCATGAGCACGGGTGGGGGTTGATGGACTACTGCCCACCTACTTGGTAGCCAGACCTACCCAATCAGACTGGAATATAATTTTTGTTATTGGGAACCTAGAATGTGGGCTATTAGATCCTATTCTCTATGTGCCTTTTATTTCCCTCTACACCCTGCACAAGACATGCAGGACTTGACAGGGGGCACTGTGACAAAAACATATTTCTTAGAATAGAATAACACAATCGCATCTATTCATTTTCCTCACTACTCCCATGCAGGCTTCCTTATTTACTGAATGTCCAAGATCATTTACTGCCACCCCGGCTCAAGACTTACATTTTCTACTGGTACCACTGACTTTTTCAGGTGGCAGCAGCACATTTAATTCAATGTTAATACTTTAAAGTAAAACATATATGGCACATTTGGATAATTGAGTAATTTTATTCGATTTTGCGTTTGCACTGCTATCCTTTGTATCTATGTTCAGGTGACATTGGGACAAACGTCTCTGTGTTATTTAAGAATGCAGTCATGGCAAAACCAAATACAGGGATTATAGAGAACATTACATTTTTCTTGTGGTGATTTCGCTGTTATAATCTTACATTTTAGTAATTGCCTTGTGCTTTGGCATGCTTCATTTAGCCAGGAAAAACTAGTGATGGAAAGTTTTACTGACTCAGACCTTTGACTCGTTCAGTGAACAAATCTTTCAATTGACTGCATTCATTTGGGTTAGGCCCAGAGCACCTCAAAGGACACAGCAATAACCTGACTTTTCTTTCTACATACAAGACAAATTCAGAAGAGTAGGCTCTTCTGCCCTACATAAATAAATGCAATAATTGCTCAGAGTCAAATTGTTTAAAGTTTTGTATATATTCTAGCTGAAATAGTTATAGGTAGATCAGTGGAGAAATGTTTTTCTGTTATCTTATTATGGATACTATGGGTAAGGAATATGTTCCCATGATTGTTTGTTTAACACTGTGTTCATTTATCTGCTGTTATCTAGCTGTTATTTTCTTTTATGTTGATCACTGTATAAGTGAATAACAATCTATAATACCAAGGTAAACTAAAACCAAACCTCAGTAAAACCAAGGAACAGGCCGTACTGTTGTGAATTATACCAGATTCCCTTGTCTAACCGGGGCTTAACGATTACTGCCAACATATCCCACAACTGTATTCATAATGCAACACATTGGAGACAGAATATTTGTCTACATGATAAAGAATGCATGTAATGTCACAACTAGTTTTTGACCAAATTTGCAGTTATTGCATTTCAAATAAATTGTTCATAGATTGCACATCACTGATAAATTGATAATAAAGTGAGGAGGCAACTTGATCCATGGTATATTTTTTATATTGTCCTCTACAATGCCAATACAAATAGTGCATATTGCATCATTGGCATATGTTGGATTGAGAGGAATCAGTTTTCTTGTAGACCTGCAACAAGTCTCTGATTTGAACTTTGTAAATTGCATTGCAATATTATAATCGATTTTGAATTCCACTATGATCTACAGTTCTGCTCATAAGTTTGCATATCCTGGCAGAAATTGTGACATTTTGGCATTACATTTGAAAATATGACTGATCATGCCAAAAAACTTTTATTTAAGTATCTTTTATTTAAGGATATAGATCAAATGAAGCTATTTGTTATCACATAGTTGTTTGGCTCCTTTTCAAATCATAACAACAGAAATCACCCAAATGGCCCTTATCAAATGTTTACATACCATTGAATGTTTGGCCTTGTTACAGACACACAACATGACACACACAGGTGAAAATGGCACTTGCAAGGTGAATTTACCACACCTGTGGAATTTCATTGTAATTAGTGTCTGTGTATAAATACTCAATGAGTTTGTTAGCTCTCACGTGGATGCACTGAGCAGGCTAGATACTGGGCCAAGCGGAGCAGAAAAGAACTGTCAGAAGGAGTAACGAGACCAAAACAGAGCTTCATGGTCACAAACATAAGCACTATGTTTGGAGAGGGGCCAACAAGGCCTATAGTGAACAGAACACCATCCCCACTGTGAAACATGGTGGTG